>JACEEZ010011102.1:125691-133191 GCA_016584305.1 Chionoecetes opilio
TCCCTTTTTCCCTTTTCCTTAACCCCTTCCCCTTCTAATTTAAAACCTCCTCAGCCTGACCCCCAATTCCCTGTCAACCGTCAATTACCCTCAGCCCGACCTCACTCCCAATATCTGCCGCGCAATTACCTCCAGGTGCCTTCCAAATCCTTCAAAATGGCTTTCCCCACCGCAACGTTTTCCCGGGGACATTTTCGCCCCCCATCCCCACTCTTTTTAAATAACCTCCAGGTTTTTTAACCCCCATAATTTGGCCTTTCAAAAATTGGGTATTCGATGCCTATTGCCATTTTAATTTTCAATTTCCCCCTTTTAAGCAAATTTCTCATAATGGTCGCATTATCTAAACCCCCCCCCGCCCTCCACATTTTAAAACTAAATGTCTCTTTTTGTCAGCAATGATCTAGAATTTTATTCCTTTTAGGCTCCTTTGATGCTTGACTTGGGAAGATCCGGTTTAATTTTAACAATTCATCTCATCGCTGTCCCCTATGAAAACCCACTATTTTCCCTAAAAAAAATCTCCCACCACGCATAATGTTTATATTGCACCGTCCCCCGATCGACGACTACCCGCTCCCCCCTCGGCTTTCCTGCTTGAAGAAATCCCCGGGGTGCTTGGGGCCATAAACCTGTGATCACTGCCGGGTACCCCCCCCTTTTGACTCCAACACACTTCCTGAGGCGAGGAAAACCTCCCCCCTTAGGGAACGCCTCCCCCCTCATGCCCCCGGGACATCAGGTGCCGCCCCCGCTGCTGCTGGGTAATAGATCTGCCCTCTGGCCCCTCTCCCTCCCCCGTTTGGAGTATCCCACTCCCCCCAAAGGGAGCCCAAACACGCCTTTTTTTTTGTAAGGGCCCTAATTTTCCCCAGGCGGGGTGCATGGCAAAAGTCGCGTCAACCACAGTGTTTAAAATATTAACAACAAAAAAAAAAAGAGAGAGAGGAGGAGAGGGAGAGAGGAGAGAGGATAGGGGGAGGAGAGAGAGGAGGAAAAGAG
Source organism: Chionoecetes opilio (assembly GCA_016584305.1). NCBI lineage: Eukaryota > Metazoa > Arthropoda > Malacostraca > Decapoda > Majidae > Chionoecetes > Chionoecetes opilio. The sequence continues at coordinate 126,694 of JACEEZ010011102.1, forward strand.
AGAGAGAGAGAGAAAAAAAAAATGTGTGTGTTTTTGGGGGTGTGGGTGTGTGTGTGTGTGTGTGTGTGTGTGGGTTGGTGTTTGGTGTTTTTTTGGGGGGTGTGGTTGTGTGGTGTTTTGTGTGTTTGGGGGGGTGGGGGGGGGGGGGGGGTGGGGGGGGGGGGGGGGGAGCCCGGTAGGAATGGCAAGGAAATAGGTAGACGGAAGGAAGAAAATGCTGAGTTTAGAGAAAAGTTCCTGATTGGATCTCCTAAGTGATGATGGCGAAGCAGCCAGATGTGAATTTTGACTTCCCAATGACCGTGTTGTTGGTGAGGGATTCTATTTAAGGCAAACTGGTGTAGGTGTTTGTTGTTGTTGTTGTTGTTGTTGTTGTTGTTGTTTGTTGTTATTAACCCCTTGAGACCCAGAACGTAATTTCCATTGTAATTTGGGTACCATTAGACGATTTTTAGTGAATATAAGGAATATTTTATAGATATGACCTGTTTAGTATCCTTGACGACTAACTAATTTGGTATATTCAGTTATTTTTCGTAATTTAATAGCTAACAACAGACGATTTTTATTTTAGCAAAGGAAAGATCTGGCCGTGAAGGGGTTAATCTAGTTATATTGGCTATGATATTATTGATGTTAGTAGTGGAGCTAGATAGAAAAGAGTACTACTGAATGAATAAGTTGATCCCATAGTTGATTCTATTTAAGGCAAACTGGTGTAGGTGTTGTTGTTGTTGCTGCTTGTTGTTGTTATTTTAATTATATACTGTATTCTTTTAACGCGGTGAAAAATCCTGACCCCTTGCTGCTTACTGACGGATATTTGATGCCAGGAGAAGGGAATAATACGGTTCTTCTTAATTTCAGTTGTATTTTATCATAGTTATCCATATCATCAGGTAAACACAGGCATACTTTTAATCATGAGACCTTAAGATAGAATGGAATTTTCGCCTCGTTAAAAAAAAGAAGACTATAGTGGTTATGATATTATATTGATGGCGATGCTAGCGTTGATAATATTATTGATGCTATAGTAAACTTACGCTCAACATATCTAGAAGCCACGCCCCCTGCCTTCCCCCCCCTTTCCTACGTGGCAGCTGATTGGTGCATTAGTGAGGATATTGTGATTGGTAGTGATGATACGAGGAATGCACCAATCAGCTGCCACGTAGAAAAATGGGAAAAGGCAAGGGGGCGTGGCTTCTGGGTATGTTGAACGTAAATGTACTACTTTTTACTTCCTTACTACTTCCTTCCTTCCTATTTACTACTTACTACTTACGCTGTACTTCTTACTTAGAATCGTACTACCGAATAAATAAGTGTTACCTCTTTTTGTTGTGCCCTTTGCCAGTCCTTTGTGATGGGAGAAAAACCCTTCGTTGATGGTATTGATACTACTGATGGTCCTAGATAGAGAAGAGTACTACTGAATAAATAAGTTGATCCCTGTAACATAGATGAAGTCCATGCACGTCTTCCTATAAAAGTTACTCAGGTATCATACGAGGACATGAACAGCAATAGCAATAAGAATGGCAGCGAGAGTGTTTGCAGAGAGACCTGGTGCTCGCTTCCTCGACCTCGCTGTAATATTAAGCCTCGGTACACGTTCAAAACATGAATAAAGAAGCCAAGTAAGTTATCTTTCCTTGCAGGGCAGTCAGGCAGGCAATACCGCGGGTCAAGGAGAGGAGGAAGCGTGACAACATGTAGTTACGATCCTATACTGTTTTGTTTATGTATATTCATCTTCTGTTGAAAGTTTCCCTTCTTACCAGACTGCAATGTTGTGTGTTTGTTCTGTCTGTCTGTTTTTTTGTCTGTCTATCTGTTCTGTTTGTCTGTCTGTCTGATTTATTCTTCTGTGTGTCTGTTTTTTGTGTGTCTATCTATTCTATCTGTCTGTCTGTCTATCTGTCTCTGTATGTTTGTCTGTCTGATCTATCTGTCTGTTTCTTTTCTGTAACTATCTATTTTGTCTGTCTATCTGTCTGTCTGTCTGTCTGTATGTTTGTCTGTCTGATCTATCTGTCTGTTTCTTTTCTGTAACTATCTATTTTGTCTGTCTATCTGTCTGTCTGTCTGTCTGTCTGTCTGTCTGTTTGTCAGTTTGGTCTATCTGTCTGTTTCTTTTCTGTGACTATCTATTATGTCTGTCTGTCTGTCTGTCCTCTCCTTTTCTTTCGCCTCGTCTTGTGTTCTTTACCTCACACATCTTCTCCATTCAGTATTTCACTTTGACAGCGTTTCTTCTCGTAAGCTAAAGGTACGAGAGTGCAGAAACGACAAAATTCCTTACACACACACACACACACACATACAACACACACACAACACACACACACACACACACTACCCACCCCCCACCCACCCACCCACCCACCCACCCACCCACCCACCCACCCACACACACACACACACACACACACACCACACACACACACCACACACCACACACACACACCCACACACCACACACACACACACACACAACTCTTTCTTTCTCTTTCTTTCTTTTCTTTCTTTCTCTTTCTTCTCTCTTTCTTTCTCTCCTCTCTTCTCTCTCTCTTCTCTCTCTCTCTCTCTGTCTCTCTCTCTTTCTCCTCTCTCTCTCTCTCTCCTCTCTCTCTCTCTCTCTCTCTTCTTCTTCTCTTCTCTTCTTTCTTCTCTCTCTCTCTCCTCTCTCTTTTTTTTTTCTTCTTTTTTCTTTTTCTCTCTCTTTTTTTTTTTTCTCTCTCTCTTTCCTCTTTTTTTTTTTCTCTTTATTTTCTTATTTCAAAATACAAATACATACTCTCTCTCTCTCCTCGCTCCTCGCTCGCTCTCCTCTCTCTCTCTCTCTCTCTCTCTCTCTCTCCTCTCTCTCTCTCCTCTCTCTCTCTCTCTCTCTACCCAAAGACCATCATGTTTGGAAATTTTGTCCCGGCACATCGTCTCTCCCGCGTCTGAGCTAGTGCGAGGCGGTCATGTGAGGGACTGTATATCACAACCCACGACCCAGGACTTCAGCTTCACCTCACCCGCGCTGTATATCATTCCTCTATTGTGCTTCTCTATTCGTCCTTGTCCCCTTCCGCTATAAGTGCCGGGCCGAGGAAGGAAAGTGTTGCTGCAGTCACTCACGGAAGAGGTGGGAGAGGAAGGGGAGGGAAGAGGAGGGGAGGTGAAGAGATAGTGAGGAAGTGGAGGAGGGGACGGGGATGGGTGGGGAGAGAGGGGAAGATAAGGGGAAGAGGAGAGGAGGGGAGGGGAAGAAGAGGCGGGGAGGGGAAGAGGACAGGGAGGGGAAGAGGACGGGGAGGGGAAGAGGAAGGGGGAGAAGGAGAGAGGGGGAAGGGAAGAGGGTGGAGAGGGGAAGAGGACGGGGGGAGGGGAAGAGGACGGGGAGGGGAAGATGAGGGGAAGAAGAGGGGGTAGAAGGAGAGGGGGGAAGGGAAGAGGGAAGAGTAGGGGGAGGGGAAGAGGGTGGGGAGGATAGGAGGGGGGAGAGCTAGAAGAGGAGGGGGAGGGGACGGGAGGGAGGGAGGGAAAGATCGTCTTCTTTCTCGTAAGTGAAGCAAAAATATTGTATCGGCACTACTTTCTTACACTCTTTTATCCCTATCCTATTTATTCTATCCCTTGTTTATCCTTTCATTTCTATGATCCCTTATTTATCCATTTATTCGATCTCCCTTTTTGCCCTGGTGACAAGGGTTCAAAATTGTATCACCGCTTCATTCTTCCTCTCTTTTATCCCTATCCTGTATCTCTATCCTATTCTATCCCTTATTTATCCTTCTATCCTAACCCTCTTTTATCCCTGCTGACAAGGGTGCGTGGGTTCGAGTCTTGGTCTTAGTCACAGTGCACGATTCGCCCCACTTGGTTCCCGGGTCGCAGTTTCTGGGTTTTCGTCACTGCTTTAACTCATTACTTGGGATGCATCATTACTCGCCGAGCCTCGCACACCGCTACGCTAAATCAAGGCTCGCGTCATTACCCATCTCGCCTCGCTCCGCCGTGACGTCACTCGTATAGCGTTACGTCGCCAAGAACATAGCTTAACCCTCTCCTCCTGATCTTCTTCCTCCTCCTCCTCCTGTCTCTCTCTTCTTCCTTCTTTCTTCCTCCTGTCTCTACCTTCCTTCTCCCCCTCTTCCTCTTCTTCTTTCTGTCTGTCTCTTCTTCCCTCCCCTGTTTCCTACTTCCCTCCTTCCTACTGTCTCTCTTTCTCCTCCTCCTCCTTTTCATCTTCTTCTTTCTGCCTCTCTCTCTCTTCTCTTCTTCCTTCCTTCCTCCCTCCTTCCTACTGTCTCTACCTTCCTCCTCCTCCTCCTTTTCCTCTCTCTCTTTCTTCTCCCTTCCTTCCTTCCTCTCTCTTTCTTCTCCCCTCTTTCTTCTCCTCTCCTTCCTTCCTCTCTCTTTCTTCTCCCTTTCTTCCTTCCTCTTCTTCCTTCTTTTTCTCTACTTCCTTCTTTTTCTCTACTTCCTCCTTTTTCTCTCCTTTCTCATGTCTCTCTCTTCTCCCTTCCTCCTGATCCTCCTCCTTTTCCTCTTCTTCCTCCTGTCTTTCTCTCCTTTCTTCCTTCCTCCTGATTCTCCTCCTTCTCCTGTCTCTTTCTTCCTCCCTCCTTCTGATCCTCCTCCTCCTCCTCCCCCTCCTCCTCCTCTTCCTTCTCCTCCTTTTCCACTTCTCTCCTCCTGTCTCCCTCTCTTCTCTCCTCCTTCCTTCCGTCCTCTTCCTCCTCCGGTGTAGCTCCATCACTTACGACTTAAAGTTACTTACTCTGCGACTTTTCGTCTTCTCCTCCTCGTTACTTGTGGGACTTCGATTCAGCAAATGCCAAACGTATATCAACATTTGCTTCCACGGAGATCTGAAATGTGTGTGTGTGGAAGGCAGAGCAAGGCAGGGAAGAAGGCGGTGGAAAGGGGTGACAGTGGCAGGGATGTGGCAGACAGGCAGGGGATGGCAGGGTGTAAGGGAGGAAGGGTATAAGGGCTGTGTCGGTAAAACTTAAACTCCGAACTTATAGCCAGGTCGTTATAACGCTGCGCTCAAAAAAGATACCATCACTGGAGTCGTGTGAAGGGTAGTAAAGAGTTATGCGAGTGCAGGGAAACCAAATGCTAAAAAAGTATCCGTAATAAACTTCCCAACAGTACTTGACTTCAACCTGTAAAGTGCTTCGTCCTCGCCCAAACGAGACCCAACGCACCCCTGCCCCCCAAAGCCATAACAACGGGTCGCCACGGTTCTCAAGCAGATAATGTTGGCATAGTATTAATAAATGATGAGGCAGCGTAGTGATGGGCGGTGTTACAACCCAGACGCCCCATAAACCGCTCAATAAACCATCATAAAGTCGGAGGATATTGGATCGCGAGGGAAACGGCAGTGCGGGTCAGGAGAAGGTAAGTGGCCGGCTGGTTGCATTTATGTGCCTGTGTGGTTGTGATTATGGCTGAGTGCGTGTGTGATGCGGGTTCGTGGCTCCCATTCGCCCCTTCAACACGCAGAAAACCCAAGGAAAGATTTGCACTCGGCTATTCGCTTCCAATTTCGCAATGAGTGGAGACGAATATTTATTGCCAGCCAGGGATCTCTGTGACCGTATCCGTTTTATGTGATTTTACGAGCGTATAAAGGTACGAATCCGTAATTTTGTGATGCTGGCTGTTAACCCCTTGAGGTCCAGAACGTAATTTCCATCGTAATTTGGGTACCAATAGACGATTTGTAGTGAATATGAGCAATGTTTTATAGATATGACTTGTTTAGTATCCTTGTCCACTATGTAAATTTGGTATATTCAGTGTCACTTTTCGTAATTTTATGGCTAACAACAGACACTTTTATTGAGCAAAGGAAAAATCTGGGTGTGAAGGGGTTAAAATGTTGGTGTATCCAGGTATTGCCTTATGTGTTTCTATCTATTTTAATATTTCTGGATAGCCGAATAGGGAAGGTGATTTTTTTGGCTGGGATTAACTAACCTATGTAGCTAGAATTTGTTGACGTATTATTAGTATATATTGATTTGTATATATTTTGTAGTTGTATCATTTGTGTACCTACTAACCTATGTATACCTTGACTAACCTATCCGGCCAGAATTTTTGTATGTATAATAATTTGTATATATTGATTTGTATTTTTTTTCATGTATGTATCATGTGTATATATTTGATGTATATATGATGTATATTTGATGTATATTTGGTATAATTCAAGCTTTCTTTTGACGCCCAGCAGTGTTACGAGCTTAATCACACCTGCCTTGGATTAAACTTTGCAATAAATATCTTATAAATGCAAGGTTCATGGAGGTTTTTAATGATAGTTTTGCTGAAGTTTCTTGTTGCAGCTGAGATATTTCGTTTTTAATCTCATCCTCCAAAATAATGGTTATATAAATTGGTTAATGGTTAATAACTAAATCTAAAATAATGGTTCGCCTGCCCGTCGTCTCTCTCACTTTCTCCCACTCCGCTGCTCTGCCTCGA
>JACEEZ010011102.1:143941-146441 GCA_016584305.1 Chionoecetes opilio
AATAAATAAGAATTAAAAATAGATGAAAAAAAAAAAAATAATACAATTTAAATAAAAACAAAAAAGAAGGAGAATAGCAGGAGGCCGAGGAAGAAGAGAGAGAGAGAGGAGAGGAGGAGGGAGAGAGAGGAGAGAGGAGAGGAGAGAGAGAGAGGCGAACATCAAAAGGGAAACCGGAACAAGGAGAGAAATCGACGGAATCCCTAGCTAGCTTTCTAGATCTCTCTCTCCTCTCTCTCTCTCCTCTCCTCCTCTCTCTCTCTCTCTCTTCTCTCTCTCCTCTTCCCTCCCTCTCTCTCTCTCCCTCTCCCTCTCTTCTCTAATAAGTGAAGAGCTTGAAAAAATACGTAGACTCAGAATTAAAAGAAAAAAAAGGAGAGAAGGATAAAGGAACACAAAAAGTAATCAAGTTGCTGGAAAGAAGAAAAAAAAGGAGAATGAAAACGAAATAAAAGAGAAAAAAGAAAGACAAAAAGAAAGAAAGAAAGAAAGAAAGAAAGAAAGAAAGAAAGAAAAAAAAGAAAGAAGAAAAAAATAAAGAAAGATACAGATAATGCAGGTAATTCGTAGGAGATTGAAGAGACAAGTAAAGCTGAAGGCAAAAGCAGGAAGAGGAGGAGGAAGAGGAGGAGGAAGAGGAGAAGAAGGAGGACTGGAGGAGAAGAAGGAGGAATGAAGACAGAAAGAAGAGAAGAAAAGAAAGGAAGAAAGAAGGAGAGGTAACAAGATGTAAGGAAAGAAGGAAACAAGAAGGAAGGGAAAAAAAAGGGAAGGAAAAAAGAGAAGAAGTATGATTCAAAAAGACGAAAAAAAGGATGGATGGAAGGAGGAAGGAAAAAACGTAGACTCAAAAGGGGGGGTGGGTGGGTGGGTGGGGTGGGTGGGTGGGTGGGGTGTGGTGTGGTGGTGTGGTGTGGGTGGGTGGGTGGGGTGGGTGGTGTGGTGTGGGTGGGTGGGTGGTGTGTGTGGGTGGGGGGGGGTGGGTGGGGGGGTGGGTGGGGGTGGGTGGGTGGGGGTGGGTGGGTGTGGGTGGGGGGGGTGGGGGGGTTGGGGGTTTGGGTTGTGTAAAATCAAAAAAACAAGTACGAAGTAACGAGCATAAGCTGTGGGGCAGAGTATAATGAATCCAATCGGCTGTAAAGTTGGAGGAGGAGGAGGAGGAGGAGGAAGGAGGAGGAGTGAGGGGGAAAAGAGGAAATAAAGGAGAAAGAAAAGGAAAAAATTAAAATAACAAAAACTTAAAAGAAATAAATATCCCCTTCTTTTCAATAGATTATACAAAAACACAACTATACTACTACTACTAACTACTACTACTACTATTACAAAACTACAATCCCTACTATACACTACTACTACTACTACTAACTACTACTATACTACTACCATCACTACTATTTTAAACTACCCTTACCCTACTACTTAATACTCCTACTAACACATATACTACTTACTAACAATAATACTATTTCCCTATACTACTACTAAATTTACTATTTCACTACCAACTATATTATTTATCTATTACTATATATTTTTAAAAACAAATACCACAATATACAACTAAACTTTATTATAAGAATTAATTATTAAATTACACTCACTCAAACCAATACATACTACTATAAATTTTATAAATTTTAAATAAAAATAAAACTTACTTTAACTATAAACAAAAAACTTAACTACTAATAAAAAATAGGACCCCTTACTACTTATATAATTCCAAAACTTATACCATCATAACATTTAAATACTATATTTCCATATATTTATTATATATACAAACAAACCACTTACTCCCCTCTCTCTTCCTTATTTTATCCTTACTACTACTATACTACTACTACTACTACTACTATACTACTACTATACTACTACTAATACTAAAAACCACTACTACTACTTCTATACAAACCACTATACTACAAACTACTACTACTACTACTACTACCACTACCACTACTACTACTACTATTTACTACTACTACAACCACTACTACTACTTCTACTACTCCCAAACTACTACTACTAACTACTACTATACTACCACTCCCACTACTACTACTACTACTACCACTACTTCACTACTACTACTACTACTACTACTACTACCACTACTACTTCTACTACTACTACTACTACCACTACCAACTACTACTACTATACCACTACTTCCACTACCACTACTACTACTAACTACCACTACTACTACTATTTACTATACTACTTCTCCACTACTACTACTACTACTACTACTACTACTACTACTATACTACCACTACTACTACTACTACTACTACTACTTCCACTACTACTACTACCACTAATCTCCGCTATTCTCCTCCTGATCTGAGCTTAGTAAAATCCTATTTGTATTCTATCAGACTTTGCCTTTCAATATGTATGTCTGCTACCTTTTTCTCTCTCTCTCTCTCTCTCTTCTCTCTCTCTCTCTCTCTCTCTCTCTCTCTCTCTCTCTCTCTCTCTCTCTCTCTCT
>JACEEZ010011102.1:153941-163941 GCA_016584305.1 Chionoecetes opilio
CAAGCAGACAGCCTTTCACACACGCCATACACAGTACACACGTAATCACCTTTAAACGCAAGGGACTGAAATCTTGACAGGAAAATAATTGTCTTATATGGTCACTTAAGATCCGAGAGAGGTATCATATAAAATTAAATGCGGTTAATGTCTCTCTCTCTCTATCTCTCACAAAACTTTCCGCGTGTATTCCTGAAAGATAGATTTGGTCCCTTCGCGGGTGTCAAACGTTCACAAGACTTTAATAATTATTGTTGGAACGAGTTTAGTTACTTACATAGTTAAGGTTAGGTTAGGTTAGGTTAGGTTAGGTTTACTAGTTTAGGTTAATTTGTTAGTTAGGTTAGGTTAGGCTTACGAGTTTAGGCTCATTCGTTAGTTAGTTTAGGTTAGGTTAGGTTTACGAGTCGAGTTTAGTTAGTTAGATAAGTTTAGGTTTACGAGTGTAGGTTCATTCGTGTCTGAAGAAGAAAACTCGTAGCGTCTTCGTAAGCCGTCGAGACAAATACAACACTACATAGTAAACATCGTTCTTTACACACGGCCGGAGTCGCGTTCCTACTAAAGAAAACCTTGGGGTATTTTATAAGACATCATCCTTCATTGTTTCTTGGCCAAAGGCGAGAGTATAAAAGCTACTGAAGAAGAGGATTGTTTACTCAACTCATACTCTTACTCCTCCCTTAGGAAAAACATGTGAGATAAAAAGCACTGTAGGAAAAACGTGGCTTCTATTTAATTGCCTTATCGCGTTCACCATCCTGTCTTGCCATCTTGCCTCGCCTCTCTACGTGCCACACCGGCCAGACATCCCGTGCAGGCTTCTTTTAGCGGCAAAAAGGATGATTGATTTTCACTCTCCTTCCCTTCTACCGCCTGTTTTCCCCTCACCTACTTATTCCCCACCCTCTTTTCCCCTCCTTAGCTACTTATTCCCACCCTCTTTTCCCTTCCTTAGCTACTTATTCCCACCCTCTTTTCCCCTCTTTAGCTACTTTCCCCCCTCTTTAGCTACTTATTCCCCACCCTCTTTTCCCCTCTATACCTACTTATTCCCACCCTCTTTTTCCCCTCTTTAGCTACTTTCCCCCCTCTTTAGCTACTTTTTCCCCTCTTTAGCTACTTTTCCCCTCTTTAGCTACTTATTCCCCACCCTCTTTTTCCCCTCTTTAGCTACTTTCCCCCCTCTTTAGCTACGTTTTCCCCTCTTTAGCTACTTTTCCCCTTTTTAGCTACTTTTTCCCCCTCTTTTCCTCTTAGCTACTTTTCCCCTTAGCTACTTTTCCCCTTAGCTACTTTTCCTCTCTTTAGCTATTTCTTCCCCACCCTCTTTTGATCACCGCCTCCCTGACTTGTTCATTTCCTCCTGAAACATTTCTCTCCCGCGAGGATAAAGTTTAAATGACCTCTTCCCGCTTACTTATCCTTGGCTGATAAGCAGATAAGTTCCCTTAGCCTGTTGACGCATTCACCACATAATTACCAAATAGTTTCTTCATAGTTTCTTTACCATCAATTTTATCTCTTCTTCTTTATTTCATTCCTTCGTCATTCTATCTTCTTCCTTATTTCATTCCTTCGTCATTCTCTCCTTAGTTTTGTCCATTAGTGTTATCTTTTCTTTCTTGTGTCATTCCTTTTCCTGTGTCCTTTTATTCTCTATTTCTGAATGTCTACTTGTTGCTGCTCAAAAAGTTGAATCTCGTCTTCCTTATTTCATTCCTTCGTTATTTTCTCCTCTACTTCCGCCTCTCCACTTTTTGCTGCTCAAAAAGTTGAATCTCCTCTTCCTTATTTCATTCCTTCGTTATTTTCTCCTCTACTTCCGCCTCTCCACTTGTTGCTGCACCAAAGCGTTGATTACATCCGCTCAAAGGTCATAAAAGTATTGCATATTTTATATTTTAATTATTTTTACTGCACATCACAATATCCTATGACTACACTGTTTAACGGACCTTCACCTATAGATCACAGGTGTCACTATAAAAATCCAGCCTGCGCCACCAAAGGGCGAGGGCCAACCATCACGACCCTCTAGAATGTGCAGGGTCAACCACCTGTGCCTTCAAGGAAAAACATAATAGCCTACAGGCGCTATAGGCTTCAACGTAAGAAAATTTAGAAAAGTAAAAAAAACACTGGAAGAAAGTATCATTTTCTTCAAAAACTAGGACACTTAATGAACCTATCTTATCATTTCGACGCAATCCTTGGCATTCTTTACAAAAAAAAAAGTATTCAGTTCTCTCAATTCCATAAGGTTTAGTATATTTATCACGTTATCCTAATGTAAAAGCTAAAAGGCTTCATAAAATTATAGTTTTTGTGGTGTAAACATCATCACCAGCGACTGTTCTTCGTCTACACATGAAATGAAAAAATTAAAAACTAAATAAATATATATAAAAAAGTATTTCTTCCTGCTGTCTCTCTGTGTGTCTGTGCTTCGTCTCACGTAATTCGTTGCTGCAAATATTCTCAGTTCATTTCAGTCAGCTCAGTTCCTCATTTCATGTTTTCAGTTCATTTCAGTCAGCTCAGTTCCTCATTTCATGTTTTCAGTTCATTCCAGTCAGCTCAGTTCCTCATTTCATGTTTTCAGTTCATTTCAGTCAGCTCATTTCCCTTTTTCATTTTTCATTTTCTTCCTTCATTTCAGTCAACAATCATTTCCCTCATTTCTTTGTTCTCAGTTCATTTCAGTCAGCTCAGTTCCTCATTTCATGTTCTCAGTTCATTTCAGTCAGCTCAGTTCCTCATTTCATGTTCTCAGTTCATTTCAGTCAGCTCAGTTCCTCATTTCATGTTCTCAGTTCATTTCAGTCAGCTCAGATCCTCATTTCATGTTCTCAGTTCATTTCAGTCAGCTCAGTTCCTCATTTCGTGTTCTCAGTTCATTTGTCTTGCTCTGTGTTGGTTTGACTCACTGCCGCATCGCTGGACTGTTGTGTTGGCAGACGATCCATCATTCACGGCGACTACAAAGAATAATTAAACACCATTGACGTCAACCCCAACTTTTCCACTCTAACTTTTATATACATTTTCCACTTTTCACTCTTTTTACGACAGCATATTCATGAGCATTAATTTTTCCGTACCTTGTTAGCCGTGTATTTCCACCTAAGAGCACACTGCTACTATATGACCCAATCGTTAAGTACGCAGCAAATTATGTCCACTTATCTTTGAAAAACTCTGATATTATGTTTTCAGCCCTGGTAGGAAAATCCACTGGGGAAAAAATTACCGATAGACTCCAACAGCTTATAAATTTATATACTTGATTAAGATAAGACTTAAATCGTCAAAAAATCATAATATCTGAATAAACGATGTCTAATACAAATTCGTGACTGTTACTAATACTTTCATTTCACCATTTTCCACGACCATACTGCTGAATGTCCTTTCCTCCTCCTCCTCCTCCTCCTCCTCCTCCCCCAAAATCCATCCTCCTTCTCCTCCTCCATTCTTCTCTTCTTTTTATCCCTTCCTCCTCCTCTCCTCCTTCTCCTCTCCTCCGTTTATCCCTTCCCTCCTCCCCCCCCCCCTTCCCCTTCCTCCTCCTCCTCCTCCTCCTCCAACGCTCCTCAGCAGGCAAACAGGAGCTCCAAAGCATCCCGTTCACCGTGTCCCTTGCCGCCCCGCTACTCCTGGGGCGTCGGGGGACTGCTGGGGCGTCCTGGGGGGTCCCGAGGGTCTGGGGCTTTGGGGGCAGGGGGGGCGTCGGGGGCGGGCGGGGCGCCCCTGGGGGCTTCGGGGTGTCTTGGGGGCTGAGGGGGCCTTTCCTTCATTTCCTGGTACGTCCTGGCGGGTCTGCCACTCTGATTGGATTAACTCGCTTGTGTGTATGTGTCGGAGTGGCTGGTGAGCGAGAGAGCAGGTGGCGAGGTGCTGAGGGAAGGGGAAGGGGAAGGGGAAGGGGAGGGGAAAGGGGGAAGGGGGAAGCAGTGAGGAGGTAGTGGAGTTGAAGGGGGGGAAAGGGAATTTAGGGGGGGGGGGATGATGTGGAACCAGAAATTGATGGGGGTTTTGTCGCTAAATAACTATACTCGCCGCACGTTAAGTTGGCGAAAATAGGGCCCTTTCATCCCCCTTCCGAAGCACGGGATTGGGGGTGTTGGGGTTTTGGGGTTTGGGCGGAGTTGGAGTAAGGCTTTCCACCCAACCCCCAACACCTCAGCCCAAACCCCTGCGTTCGGAAGGGGGGGAGGGAAAGGGGCCCCATTTTCGCCAACTTAACGTGCGGCGAGTATGCACACTGATGTAGCATTTGACGGAAGGCTATAACAAGGTGTATCTCTGCCGCGCATGTGTGAGTATGTCGCGGTGTTCACTGGACGCTCAACACACGCACTGAAGTAATATTAGTAATGCGTAATGATGTTAGCTTCATGTAAGGTTTTCGTACTGTTAATATACTTTCAACACGCAAGTAAAGTGCAGGTGAATGTATAAACACACTCACGCGCGCGCGCGCGCGCGCAGGCACTGCGCGATGGTCAGGTTGATAGCGTGCTCGCCTCCCATTGTGGGTAAGCGGTTCCCGGGGATTTTTCACTGACAAATTCGGGCGGTTACTGTCCCCCTTGAACAAGGGGATGGGGGTGTGTGGTGTGTGAGGTCCCAGCATTGCCCAAAGATCGGTAATAATGAGCTCCAAGCTCGCAATGAGAGGGTGAAACTGGCGGTCGCGAGCCAGCTCGCGTGGACAAGACCATGGGTGACTAACACACACACACACGTATATATCACTGTATAATATTACACACCTACATTAGATAATTAGGTGAGTGATTCAGTGAGATCATTTTTACTTATAGCTTAATCCCTCTTTCTCTCGTTGAATTAATTACGTGGGATAATAATGTTAATGGTGACGCCCGCAGCGGTGGGGGGGTGAGGGGTGGGGGGGCAGCGGTGGGGGGTGAGGGGTAGGGGGGGCAGCGGTGGGGGCGTGAGGGGTAGGGGGGGCAGCGGTGGGGGGGGGGGGGGAGGGGTAGGGGGGCAGCGGTGGGGCAGGGGCGGGGGGACCTTTGTGCAGCTTACTCCATCACGCCCTGACTCACGCCCACGAGACCTGCTACTTTCTGAACCCACTTACAGGACTCTCATCTATCTGATCTCATTTTGTGTGTGTGGATGTCAAGCTTTCATTATTTTATTTCATTTTGCATGTCTAGTTATCAAGGTTTTTAAGTCTTCCCTTAACATCTTTGGATATTTTTTTCAACTTTGGGTTATAAATATCCTCTGCCCACACGGTATTCAAGTGACAGGGAAATGCATAACAGGAGCAAACTGTCTTGTCACTTCAAAAAGGCAAAACTTTATATAACACTCCACGCAAAATAGTTTCCTTCTTGATCACAACCTCATTCCTCAAGTCACAACGAAATAAATAACAGAAACAAATTACCTTTTTTTCTTCAGATAGGCAAAGCTTTATTTCACTCCATGCAAACTACTACTTCCTTCTTAATCACAACCTAAGTCTTGCGTTAACAGCACTTGGGATATATATTTAATCTGCCTACATGATATTCCTCAAGTGATAAAAAAATTAATACCAGAAACAAACTGTCGTGAATCTTCAAAAACGCAAGACTTTAGTATATTCCACGCATAAAATTACCTCCTCTTACCTCCTTCTCTACCAAAACCGATCTATCTCTATCCTAATTCATAACTCTATCTCTATCCTACCTAATCCTTCTCTATCACTACCTCCTTCTCCTCCTCCTCCTCCTTATCACGACCTGCCTCATTCCTCCCGCAGCTACAGGCACTGAAGGTTCTGACGGAGGGCGCCACTAAGCTAAGACCTCCACCGCCTCTCCTATACACATCACATACATAACAGACCATAAACAGACCATTACCAATCTGGGAAAAACAATTCACGTCAGCGCTGGATGAGAGAGAAAGCGCGTCCTCATAATGCAAGGCTGTTATGGCATTCTTTTCTTCTCTTCCCTCCTCTTGCTCTTCCTTCCATTCTTAAGTCTCTCCTTCCTTTCTGATGCCCCTCGTTCTATGTACCTTCCTTCTCTTCTCCTTCATTCTTCTTCATTCCTTATTCCTATGTATCGACCTTCCGTCTTGCCTTGCCAGTAGCCCGTAAAGCCGTTGTTCTTCTGGAAATGTCTGAGACGCTGAGAAGGAAGAGCTTGTTTGCTTGCCTTCTCTTTCATACTACATAGCTACCACACCGCTACCACTACCACTACCACTACCACACCATCACCACCACCACACCATCACCACTGCCACACCACAACCACTACCACAACCATCACCACTACCTACCACTACCACACCATCACCACCACCACACCATCACCACTGCCACACCACCACTACTACCACTACCATCATCACTACCACACCACAACCACTACCACACCATAACCACTACCACACCACCACTACTACCACTACAATCATCACTACCACACCACCACCACCGCCACACCACAACCACTACCACACCACAACCACTACCACACCATCACCACTACCACACCACCACCACTACCACCACCATCATCACCACTACCACTCCCCCTACCACACCACTACCACTCCCCCCTACCACACCACAACACCACAACCACTACCACACCACTACCACAACACTCTCCTCTCAGAATAAGTCGAGTAAAAGAACCGAGGCCCGCGTCACATATTATTAACCCGCAGATAATGGCCGCTTTACATGTAAATAAAGGCGTATATGAGTGGCACTTCCTACTGCTGGGTTACTCTTGATGCTTCCTTGTCACGCCTCTCTCCCGCGCCCCTGTATAACACCTGTATAACACCTGTATAACACCTGTATAACACCTGCATAACACCTGTATAACACCTATATAAACCTGTATAACACCTGTATAATACCTGTATAACATCTGTATAATACCTGTATAATACCTGTATAACACCTGCATAGCACCTGTATAACACCTGTATAATACCTGTATAACCTCTGTATAATACCTGTATAACACCTGTATAATACCTGTATAACACCTGTATAGTACCTGTATAACCTCTGTATAATACCTGTATAACACCTGTATAATACCTGTATAACACCTGTATAATACCTGTATAATACCTGTATAACCTCTGTATAATACCTGTATAACACCTGTATAATACCTGTATAACACCTGTATAACACCTGTATAATACCTGTATAACCTCTGTATAATACCTGTATAACACCTGTATAATACCTGTATAACACCTGTATAGTACCTGTATAACCTCTGTATAATACCTGTATAACACCTGTATAATACCTGTATAACACCTGTATAGTACCTGTATAACCTCTGTATAATACCTGTATAACACCTGTATAATACCTGTATAACACCTGTATAGTACCTGTATAACCTCTGTATAATACCTGTATAACACCTGTATAATACCTGTATAACACCTGTATAATACCTGTATAATACCTGTATAACACATGTATAATACCTGTATAACACCTGTATAATACCTGTATAACACCTGTATAAACCTGTATAACACCTGTATAATACCTGTATAACATCTGTATAATACCTGTATAATACCTGTATAACACCTGCATATCACCTGTATAACATCTGTATAATACCTGTATAACACCTGTATAAACCTGTATAAGCCTGTATGACACAAGTATAGCCTGTATTACACTTGTATTGTCCCCTTGTGGTGTCCCCTTTTACCTCCCTAACATAATAACATGTTCCTAAGCAGTGTCCCTAATCTAGCCTAGCCTAAGCTAACCTAATCTAACCTAACCGAATCTAATCTAATCTAAACTAACCTTACCTCCTTAACATAGCAACACCCTTCCTCCACCCTAACCTAGCCTAACCTAACCCTACATAACCTTACCTAACCCTAACCTAACCTAACCCTAATCTTACCGAACCTAACCTAATAGCGCATTTTCGCGGCCGCTCTGGCCCGGTCTGGACTGGGCTAGTCCCGGACGGCCACTGTTTTGGCGAGGCAGTTTAGACCGGGCTGGAACGGACTGGGCCGGGCTGAGCCAGCGAGTAGGACTAGGTTGGACCAGTGTGGGGAGAACTGGCGCATGCGCACTACAGTCAGCGGGGAAGGCGACCAGGAGCTTCTCGTGCTGCTGATAAGACATGAAACACCATGATGGTCGACCATAAGACTATAGTATCACAGGCGTGGTAGTTGTAAAGTCTTCAGCACAGGTTAAAAGGCGGACGACAAAAAGGATATTGACAAGATGGACGCCTGCCGCCTCCACAGTTCAGTTCAGTACCCCCACTCGATCCCCCAGCCAATAGGAACGACGAATGGGACGGGGCCAGTCTCGATGTATTTTCGCGACCATCAGTCCACCCTGACCCGGTCCGGACTGGACTGAACCAGGGCGGTGAACGTCACGAAAATGCGCTATTACCTAACCTAACCTTACTTCCCATATCAAAGACCTTCCTCCATCCTAACCTTGGGAGGGCAAAACGAGGGTAAAACACACACAAAATACCAACGATGACATTAACACTTAAATGAAGATGAATATTCAGTGATGTGAAATAGAAAAGGGGAAGGGAAAAGGGTGTGTGGGGAAAAAAAATATATTTTGGGAAAATCATGAAAAGAGAAAGGGAAAAAATGAGGCCCGTTACTTTAAAACCCTGATGCCCCGAAAACGTTTTGTGTTTTGTAAAATTTTTGGGGGAGAAGAGAAACAGAAGGGGGGAGAGGGAGAGAGAGCAGAGGAAAAGGAAAGGAGAGAGGGGGAAGGGGAGAGAAAAGAAGGGGAGGAGAAGAAAGGAGAGAAAAAAGGGAAAAAGACAGAAGACCAAAGAAACAAAGTAAAATAAAGACCCTAAACAAAACAAAACGCAAAAAAAGAAAAACTTTTGGAAAAGACCCCCAAGATAACCCCCAAAACACAAAAAACCCCACACACACACCAAAAACACGACACCCACGACAAAAAACATTGGAAGGGAAACTTTAAACGCCTTTTGATTTAGTGATTTGAAAAATTTTGGGTTTTTTAAATTTTCCCTCGTCTCCTCTTTCCCCTTTTCCCCGCTAATGGGCCCCCTTTTCCCCCGTCAAGGGGCGAGAGAGAGAGAGAGAGAGAAAAGAGAGAGAGGAGAGGAAAAGGGGAGGGAGAGAGAGGGGAGGGGAGAGAGAGAGGAGAGAAAAAGAAGGGGAGAGCGAGAAGGGGGAGAGAGGAGAAAAGGGGGGAGAGAAAGAGAGAGAGGGGAAAAAAGAGAGAGAGAGGAGAGGAGAGAGAGAAAGAAAGGGTGGAAATTTTTCTCTAATAATACACTTTTTTTTGAAACAAAGAAAAACAATCAGAGAGAAGAAGAGGGGGAAAAGAGAGAAGGGGAGAGAGGGAAGAAGAGGAGAGAAGAGAGAAAGAAGAGAGAAGAGAGAGAGAGAGAATAGAGAGGGAAAAGAGAGAGAGGAAAAAGGGGGGTGGGGGAATAAATTTCCCGGGGGCATTTTTAAAAATCCAAGTTTTTAATATATAATTATTTTTTTTAAATTAAAGAAAAAAAGGAAAAAGGAAAACAAAAAAAGGGGGAAAGGGTAAAAATCAAAGGAAAAAATTTAATGGAAGGGGGGTGATAAGGGGGCCCGGGAAAAATTTTGGAAAGGAGAGACTGATGGAAAAAAGTTTTTCCAGAGAAAAAAGGAACACGATGAGGAAGGCAAAGAAACCCAGTTTTGGGGTTTTTTTATTCTTCCTTTTTTGAAATTTTTTTTTTTTACAAAAAGGCCTAAACTTTGTATGGTTACGAAAGAAAATTACAACCTTAAAATTTTTAAATTGTATTTTAAAACATAGTCAAACCCTAAATTTTCAGTACACATAGGAATACTTTTTAAACATGGACCTTAATGAAGGGGGATTTTCATCTCTTAAAAAAAAAAAATTAAAAGTAATCACGATTTATATGGCGGACGAATACAAAACTCCCCTGTG
>JACEEZ010011102.1:168941-176441 GCA_016584305.1 Chionoecetes opilio
ATCGTAGCAAAAAAATAATCGTAGCAAAAAAATAATCGTAGCAAAAAAATAATCGTAGCAAAAAAATAATCGTAGCAAAAAAATAATCGTAGCAAAAAAATTATCGTAGCAAAAAAATAATCGTAGCAAAAAAATAATCGTAGCAAAAAAATTATCGTCACAAAAAAAATAATCGTAGCAAAAAAATTATCGTCACAAAAAAATAATCGTAGCAAAAAAATAATCGTAGCAAAAAAATAATCGTAGCAAAAAAATAATCGTAGCAAAAAAAAAATCGTAGGAAAAAAATAATCGTAGCAAAAAAATAATCGTAGCAAAAAAATTATCGTCACAAAAAAAATAATCGTAGCAAAAAAATTATCGTCACAAAAAAAATAATCGTAGCAAAAAAATAATCGTAGCAAAAAAATAATCGTAGCAAAAAAATTATCGTCACAAAAAAATAATCGTAGCAAAAAAATAATCGTAGGAAAAAAATTATCGTCACAAAAAAATAATCGTAGCAAAAAAATAATCGTAGGAAAAAAATAATCGTAGGAAAAAAATAATCGTAGCAAAAAAATTATCGTCACAAAAAAAATAATCGTTGCAAAAAATGATCGTAGAGGTAGAGCAAAAAAACAAACATTCGAAATTCCTTAATAAATATCAAATTGCAGTTTCAAAATAAATAGTTAATACGAATCCCTCTAAAAAACCTGCACGGGTTAATGATGCAATTAAATGGCAACCGTTTCGAAAATTAAAGAGAGTAATAAAATTAAAGCAGAAAAATAGAGCCGATTCAAAAATACGAAAGAGTTAAATTGCTTTAAACTTTCACTCTTTAGCTGGCGTTACATTGCTTGCCATTAATACCTGATTTATTTGATAATACCCAAACGTTCATCTATATTAGTAACCCCTTCACGCCCAAATCTTTCCTTTGCTAAATAAAATCGTCTGTTGTTAGCCATAAAATTACGAAAAGTACCTAAATAAACCAAATTACCTAGTGGACAAGGGTACTAAGCAGGTCATAGCTATAAAATATTGCTTATATTAATTAAAATCGTTTAATGATACCCAAATTACAATGAAAATTACGTTCTGGGCCTCAAGGGGTTAATGCAATTGATACTAAGGCAAAAATTAAAATGTCTCTTCACTCTATCTATAACCTATTATATCTATCTATATCTAAAATTATATTATCTATTATCTATAATTTTCTATCTATTCTTATTCTTATTTTTTACTCATATTCTTATATTTATTCTCTTCTACTTATATTCTTATACTTATACTTCTTATTCTTACTCTTATTCTTATAATCATCCATTCTTATTATCTATTATATCTATCTGTACTATCTATTATCTAATCTATTATCTATATCTAAAACCTTTCACTGGTAAACTTTGGAACTCTCTTCATGATTCTATTTTCCTCATATTTGTCATTAATATATATTTTTTTATACCCGAACGTTCTTTGATATTAATGGAATTGATACTAATGCAAAGTTAACCAGTCTTTTCACTCTATCATCCCTTTCACTGGTAAACTTTGGAATTCTCTTCAGAATTATATTTACCGCCTTCCTATGATTTTTTTTTTAACTTTATTGATTACTTTGTTTATTTACTTATTCTTGCTTATATTCTGATTTCTTATTTTATTCTTACTTCTTATAACTTACTTTATTCCTACTTACCTATTCTTACTATATTTTTATTTAAGTTTTACAGTCAGGAGCTTCAGCTGGACTACTGAAAACTACCTTTGACTTTACAGGAATGTGAGATTATTCTTACCGTAGATAACACTATAGTCGCCAGCTGCAATAGTGTTGCCAGCCGCCAAATATTACGAATTATATATAGCATCACTACTGATTTGTATGTGCCACTGAAGATGATACACAGTAGTTTAGATCATGACTGTATAATCTACCCTGTTTCAGCGTTGTTTTATGCTTTGTATCTGCAAGTATATACGGTTTCAAATTTCGCTACGCGTTTTTTTTCGGGCGACGACGACGGCTGGAGGACACTCAGTAAATAATCACTAGATGGCGACCTTATTGTTGGTCGTCACTCTGGTGATATTTTTTGTAATTTCTTCATTTATAGCCATAATATGACACAGATGAAGACACAAAATGACACAGACTCTTCAGATAGACCCTTCTAACTTTCATGAATTCATGGATGTAGAAATGTAAGTATTAACTCCATCAGACGTCTGTAAATAGAAAAAAAACTTTGTACTGGCGATTTTAGTGTTATCTACGGTAGCTTTTAAGAGATGAGTGTCAAGAATCCTCCCAAACTGTACTGACAAACCTCCTTTTTATGTGTGTTTTATTTCTTCAACACGAGGAATGGCAATAAGTGGGTTTTCTTCTTCTTTTTTTCTTATTTTATTTACTTTATCTTGGTCTTATTTAATTATCTTTTTTATCTTATTTCTTTTCTTATCTTATTTATTTTATCTTGATCTTATTTATTTATCTTATATTTATTTTATTTATTTATTTATTTTATCTTATTTCTTATTTAATATCTTTTTATTTATATTTTTCTTCCCTATCTCAGTTTATGACTCATTGAAAATCCTATTATCTTTTTTTTTTATTTTTTCATTTATTGTTCATTTATTATTTCTTATTTCTTCATTATTATTTATCATTATTTATCTTCCTACCATTCTCTATGACGTCATTAATAACTCTATAATCTTTTCTTTTCTCCTTTCCTCATCTTTGGATATCATTTATTACTCTCATCATTCCACATTCTTTCATTATCATTATCTTCTCTATCATTCTTATCCATTCATTATTCATCTCTTATCATTCATCTCTTATCATTCATTCCATCTTCCTCATCCTTCCTCATTCTTTTCTTCACTTTTCTCCTCTTCCTATCTCTCCTCCTCCTCCTCACCATAATCATAATCACCACTATCACTATCACTATCTTCAGAAATTATTGATAATGATACATAAAAAACACGATCATTATCACTGTACAAGTAGCAGGACAGTAAAAGGTCACTGGAGGTCAGACTGCATACATAAGACCTCGCAAGGCACGTACTGTACAAGGGTCGCGGCAGATGTCTCTTGTATTCCTGCTATTTTCCCACCTTCCTACGACTTAAATTTCTTCAAGAGAGGAGTGACAAGACACCCGAAATAAATTGGCCCACCCTTCCTTTCTATATTCTCTTACTGTCTTCTATATAGGGACTGACAACTAAGCGGGGTTTTTGTTACTTTTTTTGTGCCCTTGACCATGCCTTTGCCCTAACCATGCCTTTGCTATGCCTTTGACCTTGACCTTTATGCCATTTGTGATGTAAATAATGGAAAAAAAATAGTGAGAGGTGATATCAGACAGGAACTCCATCGAATATTCATCATCACTAGTCGCTTGTTTCCCTCACCTCTCTTCCCCTCTCCCTCTCTACCTGCCTTAGCTTTCCCCTCTTTTTTCTTTTCCCCTTTCTCAGTGTCTAATCTCACCTCTCAAAAGCCTTCAGGAACAAGGAAAAGATAGAGGCGTCATATTTCCCTGGTGGAATATAAATTTTGAGCTTGCCTTCACGTGCCTCTAGATCTTAAGCTCTCTCAATATTCAATCAAGTTTGCATAGTCTTCTACTAGTCTTTGGGGAATATTACTTTTTTGGGGGGTTTTCATATTGGAGAGGCTGGAAGACGTGTGTAAAATATGAATCTTGGGATAAAACTCTTCTCGAATAAGTTTTTTTTTTTTAATACTTATGACATTACATTTTTTCTCGTGGTAATAGGGACATATTTTTTTATCTTGGTTAATGCAATTGTTTCTATGCCACTCATAGATAGATAGATAGATAGATAGATAGATAGATGGATAGATAGATAGATAGATAGATAGATAGATAGATAGATAGATAGATAGATAGATAGATAGATAGATAGATAGACATATAGATAGATAGATAGATAGATAGAGATAGATAGATAGACAGATAGATAGATATATAGACAGATAGACAGATAGATAGATAGATAGAAGACATATAGATAGATAGATAGATAGATAGATAGATAAAAAATACCAAACATAACAAGAACTACACTTTAAAACTTCAAAAAGCATAATCCTCCTCCATACAGCAACAACTTCTAACTCTTCCCTCAACCCTAACCAGAGACAACCATGGAAAGTCATAGAGGTTTGCGATCAACCCCAAAATTTTGCATCAATTACTATGGCAACAAGAGAGGAATGCGGCGATGAAAACTAGCAAATCCGATTGAGGCGTTCACACATAAACAAACAAGCACACACACACACACACACACACACACACACACACACAGACACACACACAACACACACACACACACACACATACACAAAACAACAACAACAACCAGTAAAGAGTCTGATATTTGAGGAGATCTTTGCTAATAATTAACAGCGAGTAAATCACGTCACCTCTTGAAGCTTGTGGAAATATTTTTTGGGTAATATATTTTTTGCAATACTTCCCTTACCTTCCCGGCGTGACAGACCAGCATCAACACCTTACCTGCAAGTACAAAAATCTGTATTAGTTCAACAATATCAAAAGAGTCAATGATAAGAACAATAATTTCAGCATGTTTTGAGAGTAATTACTAACGTTCTTGGTATCTCCACTCTATTAGAAAGACTAGACAACCCCTTAGCCCCTTCACGCCCAAATCTTTCCTTTGCTACATAAAATCGTGTGTTGTTAGCCATAAAATTATAAAAAGTAACTTAATATACCAAATTAACTAGTGGACAAGGATACTAAGCAGGTCATATCTATTCAAATATTGCTGACATTCATTAAAATCGTCTAATGGTATCCAAATTACAATGGAAATTACGTTGTGGGCCTCAAGGGGTTAAGAACACAAGGGATGTCATAACCTTTGATTCGGTTTATTACTATTTTCACTCTACTGTATTATCAAAGACAGTATGAGGCGAAAGGGATGTACAAAAAAAAAAGTGTAGTTGCATAGTAATGACAAAATGAGGGTTGTACATAAAAAAAAAGTGTCGTCTTGTGTATTGCATAGTGATGACAAAATGAGGGATGTACATAAAAAAAAGTGTCGTCTTGTGTATTGCATAGTGATGACAAAATGAGGGATGTACATAAAAAAAAGTGTCGTCTTGTGTATTGCATAGTGATGACAAAATGAGGGTTGTACATAAAAAAAAGTGTCGTCTTGTGTATTGCATAGTGATGACAAAATGAGGGATGTACATAAAAAAAGTGTCGTCTTGTGTATTGCATAGTGATGACAAAATGAGAGATGTACATAAAAAAAAGTGTCGTCTTGTGTATTGCATAGTGATGACAAAATGAGGGTTGTACATAAAAAAAGTGTCGTATTGTGTATTGCATAGTGATGACAAACAGATATAGCCCATGTAGAAAATAAAATGTAATAAAAACTTAGAAAAAAATAGATGTAGAAATATAATTAGATGTAGATGGTGTACTATTGTATATTGATGAAAAAAAAGATAAAGCCCATGTGAAAGAATATGTAATAAATACGTAGCAATAAATAAAATTAAAAATAGATGTAGAAATAAATAGGTAGAGAAATACATGAAAAAAGACTAAATATTATATAGGGACATCACAAGCGGGAACCTGATGAATGGATCCCTGGTCTGACCCATCCACACACACACACACACAGACACACACACACACAGACACAGACACACACACACACACACCTGCCGACCCCTCCCCCGACACACACACACACAAACACACACACACACACAAAAACACATAAACACACACACACACACACACACACACAACACACACACACACAAACACATAAACACACACACACACACTTCCCTTTTTATCATTGTGAACCAGCGAGTGGGCAGCGCTAGATGGCAAAAGGTGTGACGAATATAACATGACTGACCAACACAGATGAAGAAAAATAATACTGTAACCCCTCACACACACACCACCACCACACACCCACACACACACCACACACACACACACACACACACACACACCACACACACACCCACACCCACACACCACCCACACACACACACACCCCAACACACGACCACACACACACACAACGAACACACACACACAAAACAACCGACCCACCCACAACCACACAACAAAAAACAACACCCACCCAAACCACGAACCCACCTCACAAAAAACAACAACACAACATACACACAAACCAAGCACACACACCACACACTTTATTCCACAAACAATCCCCATAATATTCAGATAAAAAAATGTAACACCCACCCACACACACACACACACACACCGACCCCCCCCCCACAACACCAACTGACCCACCACACACAACACCGTCCCTCCACAACCCACACCGACCACCCACACAACACACCGTCCCACCACAACACACACACAACACAACGACAACGACAACACACAAACAACCCACACACACACACACACACACACACACACACACAACATATTCACCCCAACTAATGTTTACCTACTAATCTTGCATAGGAGGCTGTGTGATGAGGGCGTATATGATAATCTTATGGACATAGAAATAAAATAGATAGTAATGTAGAAACGGAATAAGTATACGAGATGAAGGAGAGGCAACATGAATGGTGGGAAGGAAGGTAAAGGATTATAAGGGAAGGATTAGGATGTATAAATGTAGACAGTAAATGGAACACGAAGAGGATAAGAGGATAAGGGATCCCTAAGCTTACGTTCGTCTCTGTTTTTATTTCCTATTCTGTAATATCTGCCTCTCTCTTCCCACCTCTTTAAAATAAATAAACTGCACCGAGAGAGAGAGAGAGAGAGAGAGAGAGAGAGAGAGAGAGAGAGAGAGAGAGAGAGAGAGAGAGAGAGAGAGAGAGAGAGAGAGAGAAGAGAGAGAGAGAGAGAGAGAGAGAGAGAGAGAGAGAGAGAGAGAGAAGAGAGAGAGAGAAGAGAGAGGAGAGAGAGAGAGAGAGGGAGAAGAGAGAGAGAGAGAGAGAACGATAACAAATGTAGCGCAGTGAAAAAACGTAAAAATGAAGATTAATTTTTACCTTTTTTTCAGATTAATTAAATGTACAATCAAATGTATCACCTGATTTCACCATATAGTTTAGCATAAGGTTATTAAGAGTACCTAAGTGGTAAGCCCCTTGTGTCCATTAGTTTGATGGCTGCACTACAAAGGACGGGATAGGACTAACACACACACACACACACACACACACACACACACACACACACACACACACACACACACACACACACACACACACACACACACACACACACACACACACACACAGATTATGCTACAGATGTTACCAATACACACACGACATGATTATAAAAGCAATAATAGATGATAATATTGTTTGTTATACTACTACAACAAATACTACCAATGCTACTTACTATTCATAAGGTATATTAAATGGATGTTTTT
>JACEEZ010011102.1:181441-184235 GCA_016584305.1 Chionoecetes opilio
AGTAGCAGTAGTAGTAGTAGTAGTAGTAGTAGTAGTAGTAGTAGTAGTAGTAGTAGTTGTAGTAGTAATAGTAGTAGTAGTAGTAGCAGTAGTAGTAGTAGTAGTAGTAGTAGTAGTAGTAGTAGTAGTAGTAGTAGTAGTAGTAGTAGTAGTAGTAGTAGTAGTAAATAGTAAAGTAGGAGAAAACACATCGACCAAAACCCTAGCATATAAAAACGTAGAAGCAAAAATAATTAAGTTATGCTAAAATATATCACAATCAATGTATATAATCCCCCAAAAATATAGCAAATTACTCCTGAAGTAAAATAAAAGATACAAACACATAAATAACACAAGTAGATATAAACAACGTCTACAGTCCTAGCATGTAAATACGAATTAGAAAAAAATCCTTAAGTTATGGTAAAAAACAAATCCAAATCCAAATATATAACCCTCTTAAAATATAGCTAATTACTCCTTAATTAAGTAGATAAAAGTAGATACAAAAACACATAGATAAAGCAGGTACTAGATAAAAACACATCGTCTACAGTCCTAGCATGTAAATACGAATTAGAACAAAAAATCATGACGTTATGGAAAAATAAATAAGAATCTAGTAATCTAATCTTCCCAAAATATAGCAAATTACTTCTTTGGACTATTTGACTAAGCGGCCCAAAATCTTTTATTACTTATCGTCTTTCCACAAACCCAATTTTTATTTCCACGAGGATTGGAAACTGCATTACAAAAACGTCATTTCTAAAGATGAGAGATTTAGTGAGTGAGTGGTCTTTACTTTGCCTCTCTTTTCTCTCTCTCTCTTCTTTTTCTTCTCTACTTTTCTTCTCTGCTTTGGTTGCCTGAGGGTGACACGAGAAAGAGAGGAGGAGAAAAAGAAGAGGGAAAAGAGGGAGGGAGGAGGAAAGGAGTGAGGGAGGAGAGGGAGGGAGGGAGGAAAGGAGGGAAGGAGAGAGGGAGAGAGGGAGAAAAGAAGAGAGGGAGTGAAGAAGGGAGAGGGAGTGTGAGAGGGAGGGATGAAAGGAGGGAGGAAGAGAAGAAGAGGGAGGGAGAAAAGAAAAGAGGAGTGAGAGAAGAATGGATGGATGAAAGAAGAGGAAGAAAAAGAAGGGAATGAAGGTGGATAACAAGGCATAAAATGTAAATCAATAAACAAAAATAACAACTTTAATAAAAAAAGGAATACCGTAAGAGGGAAGTGTAATTTTAGGTATGGCAAGAATTACAAACAAGTTGAGAAATATTCAAATGAGAACTATAAAAATACGAAAATATTACACCACTACCACCATCATTTACGGGCATACTTCCTACGGTATTTTTTAAAACCATTTTTTGAGGGGTTTTTTTCCCATCATCAGCACTCTTGGTACTTTTGAAACACGAGACATGTTAATGAACGGACCAATTACATGTCTGCATACGGGATGAATAGAAGGTTGCCAGTACACAGCGTTACACATACACACACACATACACCCCAACCCACACCCACACACACACACACCTAAATACCCCCCCTCCACACACACACACATAAACCCACACCCACACACATAAACCCCCACCCACACCCACACCCACCACACACCCACACCCACACACACACCACACACACATAAACCCCCACCCACACACACACACACATAAACCCCCACCCACACCCACACACACACACATAAATCCCCACCCGCACCCACACCCACACACACACCACACACACATAAACCCCCACCCACACACACACACACATAAACCCCCACCCACACCCACACACACACACATAAATCCCCACCCGCACCCACACCCACACACACACCACACACACATAAACCCCCACCCACACACACACACACATAAACCCCCACCCACACCCACACACATAAACCCACACCCATACACACACCTACACACATAAACCCACACCCACACCGACACACACACACACACACCGACACACACACACATAAAACCCCCACCCACACACACATAAACCCGCACCCACACCCACACACAACACATAACCCCCCCCACACACAGTCTAGCAATTCCCACGAAAACAAACATCTTCCCAAATCTTAATCAAGTCAGTCTGAGGAGAAAAAGTCAGAGTCCTTGCGCAGCGGAAAAAACTCATTAATCGGCTGATAATTGCATCGGAGACAAATTATCCCGAGTTTTCGGATGGCAGAGTCCGCCCGAGTCCGCCTGGAGTCATTAGGTTCGGTGAGGATCTTTTCTTTGCCCATAGAAGTTAAGTAGGTTAGTTGTGGTTGAAAATTGATTACAGAGGGTGAAGATTTCGATTTTGTTTTATAATGTTATCGATAAGAAGGTGAGATGATACGAGGAGGGAGGGGAGGGGGAGAGAGAGAGAGAGAGAGAGAGAGAGAGAGAGAGAGAGAGAGAGGAGAGAGAGAGAGGAGAGAGAGAGAGAGAGAGAGAGAGAGAGAGAGAGAGAGAGAGAGAGGAGAGAGAGAGAGAGAGAGAGAGAGAGAGAGAGAGAGAGAGGAGAGAGAGAGAGAGAGAGAGAGAGAGAGAAGAGAGACATAGAGAGAGAGAGAGACATACAGACAGACAGACATAGAGACACACAGAGAAAGAGAAATAGACAGACAGACAGACAGAGAAAGAGAGAGTGAGAGAGAGATAGGAGAGAGACAGACAGAGACAGACAGACAGACAAACAGATAGACAGACAGAGAGAAACAGTGAGAGAGAGAGAGAGTGAGAGAGAGAGAGAGAGGAGAGAGAGAAAAAAAAGAGGAAAGGGGGGGGAAAAAAA
>JACEEZ010011102.1:189251-194251 GCA_016584305.1 Chionoecetes opilio
TCACAGGGCGCTCACTATAAAATTCCTGCCTGCGCCACCCCGGGCGAGAACCACATCACAGCACTCAAGTGAGCCTCCAGGGCCTGCCATCTGAGCCTTAAAGACACTTGCCTACAGGCGCTATAGAAAAAATAAAAAATATACTAAATAAATAATAAAAATCAATCAATCAATCATCAATCAATAAAAATATAAAAATAAAAAGTATAGCATTGCTTATGTACCGTCTTTTTGGGCGAATACAATTTGTATCATAATAATACAAAAAGGTAATAGCAGTCTACCATCAGTTTATTTATTGTGTAGTATCCCATAAACAGGTCCCAAGTACATGATGTAGCTATGTCGCTAATGAAATGACGCATAAGCATGTGTATCGCCCGTCTTTTGAGTGAATACAATAAACAACTAAGTAGAATAGTACACAATAGTACAAAATCAATCTACCTTAGTGTATTCTATGTATGTATTTATACCTTCTTCTTTGCTTTACCCATACACAGTACCATATCATTTTGTGCACATACTTCTACGCGAGCTTACCTACGAGAACTTCTAGTGAGGAACAGAAAAGAAAGAACTCAAATAAAGAAAAAAAAGTAATACTACACACAAGGGTTTGTATACACTCATATATAGAATCACTCATTATAATTTATTTCCAACCTCTTTAGGTTCCTCGTGCTGCCATCCTGAATTTCTCTATGCCTTCACCCTTTTCCTGCCACCCTTCTAGTCCCTCATTCTGCCCCCCCCCCCTCCCCCCCCTTCCACTCAATACCCATCTACCTAAGTATATCTATGTTTATCCTATGCGTCTATCTATTTTTTTTTTTTATCTACAAAGAGGACCATACGTTTTTGCACATATTTCATTCAACCTTTTCTAGTCTTTCATTCTGCCCCATCCCTCCCGCCCCCCCTCTCGCCCCTCAATTCAATACCATCTACCTAATTAAGGAAAGCATACCTAACGACAACGCTGTTTCAAATGGCGTGCTAATTATTCCAACCCGTGATTAGTGACACGCTAATGACCCTATGCTTCCTGTTTTGCCCCTACACACTTCATTGTTGACGGTAATTGTGCCCCCATGCGCTAACCATGCTCGCACACTAGTCTGTCATTTATTAACGAGACGAAAAATGATCAAAAATCCATCTATCTTAATGTCGCATGCTTAAAATGATGTCTATGTTTACCTGATAAAATGGTTAACTATATCAAATACAGCTGAAATTAAGAAAAACAGTAGTATTTCCCTTCCTCCTGGCATCAAATATCAGTCAGTGAGGCAGCAAGCGCATCAGGATTTCTCTGCCTCGTAAAATAAAAACTGAGAATACAATCTATCTTAAGGTCTCATGCTTTAAAATTATGCCTCTATTTACCGATAATATGGTTGTAACTATGTTCATATACAACTGAAATTAAGAAAACACGTATTCCATGATAAAATAAAACTGAAATTAAGAAAAACAGTAGTATTCCATGATAATACAACTGAAATTAAGAAAACAGTATATTCCTGATACAATACAACTGAATTAAGAAGAGCGTTGTATTCCCCTTCTCCTGGCATCAATATCAATCAGTGAGCAGCAAGGGGTCGGATTTATCACCCTCGTCAAAAAAACATCGTATAGTCTCAAAGCAAATTATCCAGACACTAATTAACACACCTGCAGCCTAGTCCACTGTATCACCGGCGACTTTTTAATCAACAACAGAGGCCGGGCTTACAAATAACCGACAATACAGGACAAAGTATTCTTATCTTGCTAATGGTGCACAAAAGCCACTAATTACCTCACGTCCCGTTATTCACGATGCAAATGAACCTTGTTAATTGCTGGTCAATATTATCATTTAACTGCATAACATAATCGGTCAGAAAATCGGTGCTGGGGCTTTTGTTTATCGCATTGTTATGGAGGAAAGAGGAGAGTAAGTCCTTCAATTTATATTCTCTGGTGCTTTCTAACATTTCCTTCCTAAAAGCATTCTCTGTTATCATGCAACACTAACAAATACTTTTTCTTTTTTTCTTTTCTTTTTTATGTTGGAGCCTATAGCGCCTGTAGGCTTATAGAGAGGTCTTGATGATGTTGGTTGAACTCGCCCGTTGGTGGCGTAGGCTGGATTCTTATAGTGACACATGTGGTCTTAGGTGAAGATCCCGTTTTCTCTGACGTTATCTTCAATTTAGGCTCACGCTGTCCCTGGAGTTTCTTCGTTGCACACGCAGACGGAGAACAGGTTATAACAGCGGGTTTCTTCAGTCACTCGACGATGGATTTGACAGTTGCTCCTTGGTGGGACGTGAACTCAGGACCTTCTGCTCC
The DNA here is from genome assembly GCA_016584305.1 of Chionoecetes opilio. Taxonomy (NCBI): domain Eukaryota; kingdom Metazoa; phylum Arthropoda; class Malacostraca; order Decapoda; family Majidae; genus Chionoecetes; species Chionoecetes opilio. Next base: position 191,598 of record JACEEZ010011102.1, read on the forward strand.
CCTACCAGGCTCTTGAAAGAGTTGCCCCCGGCAGGATTCGAACTCGGGACATTGAGCTCAGCACTCCAAGACGCTAACCGCTCGGCCACCGCCTCCCCCAAAACTAGACAAATATATCTGTTTTGTGTTCTACTATCTATGTTACCTGCCTTGCACTATTACTAAGACCTACTTCCTAAAAGCCTTGTCTGTTATCATGAAATCTTGACCTGTTTTCATGCAATTCTAACGGACAACAAGAAATCTGTATCTGTTTTGCTATCTGTTGTGTTTTCTATTATCTATGTTATCTGTATTCCTCTATTACTGTCTCAACAATTTTCTCTGTATACGCCTGAATATAGTTATTTCTACAACGTTACTACTATTATTGTTAGTATCATTATCATTATTATTAATATTATCATTACATATAACAAGGAATTTGTCCCTTTTGTAAAGTTCCGTTTATTTGTGTCTGTTTCTTCCTTTTTGAACAGTACTTCGCAATTAAACTGGCCGAACTAAATTGGCCTACCCCTCTGTTTTTATTTTATTCTCTTACTGTCTTCTTTATAGGGACTGGCAACTAAGCGGGCTTTGTGTTACTCATTTTTGTTGTGCCCTTGGCCAGTTCCTTGTGATGTAAAAAAAAAAAAAAAAAAAAAAAAAAAAAAAATAATAATAAATAAATAAATAAATAAAGTTGAAAATATGTGTGCGTACAATACTTATTATTATTATCATTATTATTATCATCATTATCATATTTTCTGCTGCTTTCATTAGTGTTCTTACATAGTCACGTAGTAGATGTCACGAAAACATACAAAAACCAGATTATCAAAAATGACTATATCTACAAAGCCACATAGTTTCGCTGAATTTTATGAGAAGGGAGGAAAAAACTGCAAAGAACATAATTGAATCGCAAGTTATCTTATTTTCACCCATTTCCGCGATAAGTAGCGAGGGCTGCTAAACGACGCAAAACGGCGCCACCCTCTCGTAATCGACATCAAATTGTTTCTCGTCATTTTAAGAAGTGCGCTGCAGGCATGACATTGTGTGGGGGGTGGGGGAAGAAAGGGGGAGGGGAGAAGGAAGAGGAGAGGGGGTATGAGGGGAGGGAATGTGGAGAAGGGAGACAGGAGGTGGGGAGGGGGGTAGAAGGAAGGTGAGAGGGGGTATGAGGGAGGGGAATATGAAGAGAAGATGATGGAGGATGATGGGAGGGGAAAAGAAGGATGGAAGGGGAGAGGAGAAATGAGGGAAGGGATAAGGAATGAGGGAGAGGAAGTGGGGAGGGGAGGGGATAAAGGACATCAGGGAGAGCTCATGAGGCGGGTGAGTCTCAGGTATCTCGGGGTCTAGTTTGCTTTCAAGGTATTATCTGCGCTCGGGTGCGTGGTCTCCTCTCTCTCTCTCTCTCTCTCTCTCTCTCTCTCTCTCTCTCTCTCTCTCTCTCTCTCTCCCAGGACCCACACACGCAATGCTTCACGGGAGGACATAATGTGGGTCGCGTGAGGCTCCTATAAGGCTCACGTCTCCTCCCACAAGGCTCCGCGGCACACGAGGCTCCCTGATGAATGACCTTGTATACGGGGAGGCTACGGGTCCTGGAAAAAAGGTCAGGTCAGGTCACGCGAGTTATCTGTATCACAAGGGATATGATCTAGGGATAGGACCTGTTTAATACCCTTGTTCACTACCGTAGATAACACTATAGTCGCCACGGTGCACTAATGTCGCCAGGCGCCATATATTACGAATTTTAGCATCATTACAGACTTGTATGTACCAATAAAGAGGCATGCACAGTAGTATATATTATGTATCTGTCTTCAGTGCCACATACAAGTCTGTAGTGATGCTAAAATTCGTAATATATAGGTGCCTGGCGACATTGCCGTGGCGACTTAGAAGTTACCTGTTTGAGAATTTGACCTAAATTTCAGAAGTGCACCTGTATCGAAGTGACCTATTCCAGAAGTGACCTATTCCAGAAGTGACCTGTTCCAGAAGTGACCTATTCCAGAAGTGACCTGTTCCAGAAGTGACCTATTCCAGAAGTGACCTATTCCAGAAGTGACCTGTTCCAGAAGTGACCTGTTCCAGAAGTGACCTGTTCCAAAGAGTTCCAGAAATGACCGTCTCAAAATAGGACCCTTCACAAAGTTCTTATTCCGAAGATTTACTAAAATGACCTATTCCAGTATTGCCTGTTCCGAAGTGACCTATTTAGAGTCCTGTTCCAATGACCTTTCAGAATACCCCGTTAATAGACGCGAAAAGTCCCGTCAGAATATTTCAGAAGTGAAACCCTTTCCAAGTTTTTCCAGAGAGTCTAGCTCGGGCCGAATCAGAATGACGCGGTGCCTCCCTCATGCCTATTTTTGAGGCCGTTCCGTGACCTCCCAGAGTTCTTTCGTGTCCTGTTATAAGTAACCAAGGTATTGGCGCCCAAAGACCGGTTCCTCACCAAAGGGGTCAACTTTCCAGCAGTTCAGAGCGCTCACAAAATAGGGTCCCTACACCCAGAATTTTTTAGATATAAAAAATAATTCACTGTTAGCCATAGAAGTGAACGAAAAGGGTGGCTGAATATACGCAATTAGTTGTGACAAGGATATTAAAATTTCATTTTCTTAAAACTAGTTTATAACTGAAAATCG
>JACEEZ010011102.1:199251-214251 GCA_016584305.1 Chionoecetes opilio
AAAAAAAAGGAAAAAAGAGAAAAAAGAAAGGGAAGGAAAAAACGCGAAAACAAACGAGGAGGAGGAGGAGGAGGAGGGGGGAGGAGGAGGGAGGGAAGGAAGGAGGAGGAGGAGGGGGAGGAGGAGGAGGAGGAAGAGGAGGAGGGGGAGGAGGAGGAGAATAAAAAGGGAAGAAGGAAAACGACGCAACAGCTCTACGGGGCCAAACGAAAAAAAATAAGAGAAGAGAAGAGAAGGGGGAGGAGGAGGGGGAGGGGAGGAGGGGGGAGGGGGAAAGGGGAGGGGAGGGGGAAAGGAGGAGGAGGAGGAGAAGGAGGAGGAGGAGGAGGAGGAGGAGGGGGAAAGGGAAAAGAAGAGGGGGAAAGAAATGGACAAATTAACCCTTTGCAAAAAAAAAAGGAAACAAATATGCGAAAAAACGAAGAGAGGAGAAGAGAGAGAAGAGAGAGAGAGGAGAGAGGAGGAGAGAGAGAGAGAGAGAGAGAGGAGAGAGAGAGAGAGAGAGAGGGGAGAGAGAGCGAAGGGGAGAGAGAGAGGAGAGGAGAGGAGAGAGGGGAGAGGAAGCGAGAAAAGAGAGAGAGGGGAGAGCGAGAGCGAGAGGGGAGAGGAGAGCGAGAGAGAGGGGGCGGAGAGAGGAGAGGAGAGAGAGAGAGAGAGGGAGAGAGGGGAGAGGAGAGAGAAGAGAGAGGGGAGAGGGGAGAGGAGAGAAGAGGAGAAGGAGAAGAGAGAGAGAGAGACTAAAAAAGAGAAAGAAAAGAAAGTATGCGGGAAACAAGCCCCCAAAAAAATTTTCCCCCTGCTTAAAACGACATCTAAAAGAAAGGGGGAAAATAGGAGCGAAAAAACAAGCACCCCGGAAAACGAAAAATAAAAAAAAAGAGAAAAACACAAAGAAGCAGGGAGAAAAAATTTAATAAGGGGGCTAAAAAAATCTAAAAAAGGGGCGTAGAGAATTTACAAAAGAAACGAAAAAGAGTCTAAAAAAAAAAATTGAATGGGATTTTGAGCATGATAAAGGAAAAGAAGAGAGAAGAGAGCGAAGAGGAGAGAGAGAGAAGGAGAGAGGAGAAAGAGAGAGAGGAGAGAGAGAGAGAGAGAGAGGGAGAGAGAGAGAGAAGAAAGGGGAGGGGAGAGAAAAAGGGGAGGGAAAAAAAAGGAAGAGAGACAAATAGAGAGGGAAAAAATAGTTCAAAAATTTGGTCTCTGTGAAGAAAAGAGAAAAGGAGAGAGAGAGAGAGGAGAGAGAGAGAGAGAGAGAGAGAGGGGAAAAGAGAGGGGAGAGGAGAAAAGGGGGGAGAGAGAGAGAGGGGAAAAGAGAGAGGGGAGAGAGAGAGGAGGGAGAGAGAGAGAGAGAGAGAGAGAAATAAAAAAGGGAGGAGAGAGAGATGAAAAGATGATAAATGGGGACGCTTTGGGGACATGTTCAAGAGAAAAAGGAGCATTTGAAAGGTGATGAGAAAGGGGAACAGTGAAAAATGATGAGTAAGGGAAAAACAGTGAAAAACCAACGGGGGGGGAAAACGGTTGGGAGAAAAAAAAAAATTGAAGGGGAAACCTCGGTTTAAAATAAAAAGAGAAGTGGAACAAGTTTTTACATGTTTTTTGCGGAAAAACCCCGAGAGGAATAAAAAAGGGGGAGGGGGAGGAGGAGGGGGAGGAGGGAGGAGGAGGAGGAGGAAAAAAAGGGGGAGGTTGGGGATGGGGGAAAAAATAGAAAGAAAAAATATGATGGCAGAGAGGAGAGAGAGAGAGGAGAGAGGGGAGAGAGAGAGAGAAGAGAGGGGGAGGAGGAGAGAGGAGGAGAGAGAGAGAGAGAGGGAGAGAGAAGAAAAGAGAAGAGGAAAAAGAGAAGAGGGGAGGAGAGAGGGGAGAGAGAGAGAGAGAGAGAGAGAGAGGGGAGAGAAGGGAGGACAAAAAAAAAATCCATGAGGGCTCCAAAAAAATTTTTTCCCCCCGAGTCAAAATTCCAGCGAAGAGTAAAAGCAAGCGAGAGTGAGGAGAGGGAAAAAGCAATTTAAAAAGCAATAATCGGGGGAAAATAAGCAATGCCCCCACACACAACACACCCCACACAAAAACACCACACACACACACCCCAAAAAACACATTGCATAGTCAAACCAAAAAGAGGGGGGGGGTAAAGGAGGGCTAAGGTTTTAGGTTTTTTTTAGGTTTTTTTTTGGTTATTTTGATTTTTTTTGGGTTTATTTTAGGTTATTTGAAGGGGGTTTTTTTTTTTTTTTAGGTTTTTTGGGTTTTTGTTATTTTTTTTTTAGGTTATTTTTGGGTTTTTTTGAGGTTATTTTTAAATTTTTTTTTTGAGGTTATTTTAGGTCAAATTTTTATTGTTTTTAAACTAATTTTAGTTATTTGAGTTTTTTTTTTTTTTATTTTTGGGGTTTTTTGGGTTTTTTTTTGGTTATTTGAGGTTTTATTTTTTTGGTTTTTTGAGGTTTTTTTTTTGGTTATTTTAGGTTTTTTTTTGGGTTATTTGAGGTTTTTTTTGGGGTTTTTTTGGGTTTATTTTTGGGTTTTTTTGAGGTTTTTTGAGGGTTTTTTTTTGGGGGGGGGGTTTTTTTTTTTTGAGGTTTAATTTTTTTTTATCTTAGGTTTTTTCCCAAGGGGAAAGGGGGAAATAAAAAAACAAATTTAAAAAGGCTCTGAGGTTTAAAAGGGAAAAATAAATTTAATAAAATTTTCAAGGGTTTTGAGAGATTAAGGGGGTTAGGTTTGGTTAGGTTAGGTTAGCTAAGGTTAGGTTAGGGTTTGGGTTTGGTTAGGTTAGGGTTTGGTTACTAAGGTTGGTTAGGGTTTGGTTAGGTTAGCTATAGGTTAGGTTTGGTTAGGGTTTGGTTAGCTATAGGGGTTTGGTTAGGGTTTGGGTTTGGTTAGGTTAGGTTAGGTTAGGGTTAGGTTAGGTTTGGTTAGGGTTGGAGGGGAGGGTTTGTATAAAGGTTTGGTTAGGTTAGGGTATAGGTTAGGTTAGGTTAGGTTAGGTTAGGTTGGTTAGTTAGGTGGTATGGTTAGTTTAGAAAGGTTAGGTTGGTTGTTAGTTTGGTATTAGGTTAGCTATAGGTTAGGTTAGGTTAGCTATAGTTTAGGTTAGGTTAGGTTAGGCTAGGTTAGGTTAGCTATAGGTTAGGTTAGGTTAGGTTAGGTTAGCTATAGGTTAGGTTAGGTTAGCTATAGGTTAGGTTAGGTTAGGTTAGGTTAGGCTAGGTTAGGTTAGCTATAGGTTAGGTTAGGTAAGGTTAGGTTAGGTTAGGTTAGGTTAGGTTAGCTATAGGTTAGGTTAGCTATAGGTTAGGTTAGGTTAGGTTAGCTATAGGTTAGGTTAGGTTAGGTTAGATTAGGTTAGGTTAGGTTAGGTTAGGTTAGGTTAGGAAATAAGAAACAATATAAAACAGTATGTGGTTTAAGGGAAGTGGTTTAATTCTCTTTTTTTTTCCTCTCTCTCTCCCTTCCCCATTCCCATTCATTTCCCCTTTTCCTTCTTCCCCTCCCTTCCCTCCCCTCGTTTCCCCTTCCTCCCCCCTCTATCTCTCCCCTCCTTATAAGGTTTTAAGGGTAGTGGTTTAATAATCAGTCACGGGTTTAGAGATAAGGCACAGGAGGAGACCCAATAAAATGCTTAATGTAATATTGGATCCTGAAATACCTGGAGTGTAAAGTGAGGTTTGGGAGGCATGGCAGAAACGGTCTCTCTCTCTCTCTTCTCTCCTCTCTCTCTCTCTCCTCCCCTCTCTCTCTCTCTCACGGTGGAATGCGAGGCTCTTGAGCAAACCAAAAACCCTTCTGTGGGGACTCAAGCTCAGATGGGATTAAGAGAGAGAGAGAGAGAGAGAGGGGAGAAGAGAGAGAGAGAGAGAGAGAGAGAGAGAAGAGAGAGAAGAGAGAGAGAGAGAGGAGAGAGAGAGAGAGAAAAGAGAGAGAGAGAGAGAGAGAGAGAGAGAAGAGAGAGAGAGAAGAGAGAGAGAAGGAGAGAGAGAGAGAGAGAGAGAGAGAGAGAGAGAGAGAGAGAGAGAGAGAGGAGAGAGAGAGAGAGAGAGAGAGAGAGAGAGAGAGAGAAAAGACTAGAGAGGGAGAGAAAAAGACTATATGCATCGTCATGTATCGGTAGTATCTTCCGTAGATGAGAGAGTAGAGAGACAAGTGAGAGAGAGACGAGGAGAGAGAGAGAGAGAAAAAAAAGAGAGAGTCAGAATAGAGATGCCATTCAAAGCTGTATTGCAATCATAGTCGAGATTTTAGCTAAGAACACTGTGTTTGCCTTGTGTCTTTTATCTCTTGAGTTGCAATGTGTCAAAAAAGGAGAGGTCAGATAAGGACGCAATGTTACTGAAAGACCTAATAACATAAAAACATAAGGAAGGAATAAGTAAGAGATATGGAAAATTACCTGGTCAGTATTCGCTATGTACCGTCAATAACACTATAGTCGCCAGTCACTTGCCACTGCACTAATGTCGCCAGGCACAATATATTACGAATTCTAGCATCACTACAGACTTTTGTGCCACTGAAGACGCATGCACAGTAGTTTATATTATGTACATCACATTAGATGTCTTCAGTGGCTCATAAAAGTCTGTAGTAAGGCTAAAATTCGTAATATATTGTGCCTGGCGACATTTTTTAGTGCAGTGGCGAGTGACTGGCGACTATAGTGTTATTGACGGTAGGATGTCAGAAAAAATATAGTGATTTCAGAACAAGCACTACATGGAAATTCACGTTTCCCCTCGGTCCTGTCTCTTAGAAATGAGCGGGAAAAAAACTCTTGAAAAATAACAAAATAAAAGATCGCAAAATTTTAAACATTCTAATACAGCGAACGAACGTAATGAAAGAGGTAGTAGAAATTTCTGACAAGGTTTAGACTTAAATTGGTAGAAATTCCAACTCAGAAAAACGTTGAACTTTTCCGTCTATAAATGCTTTCCTGCAGTAATTTTTTTGTCATGATTTTTACTCCACTTTTTTATTTTCTTTACGCGCGTATTTTTTCCTTTGATGCGAAATTAGAAAATCATTTTTGTATCATTACCTTCATACGAATTTTATGATGAAGGGCATGATGATGATGATGATGATGATGATGATGATGATGATGATAATTGAAGATGATGATGATGATAACGATGACGGCAAAAGAGCAAGAGAGATGAATAGGGAGAGGAAAAAGAGAATATAAGAGAGAAAAAATGAAGAGAGAGAGAGAGGAACAGAATTGAACGGCAAAATAGAAGTCTGATATAACACTTCCCTAATTTCTTTTTATCTGACTATATTTGTCAACTATAAGAAAGTGGTGCATAGGTATCAAAACTTGGATAGCCATTGTAAAGAGACAAGTTAAATATCCCTCTAACACTACCCCTTCATCCTCCTAGAGTCGCCGCACGTTAAGTTGGCGAAAATGGGGCCCCTTCACTCCCCCCTTCCGAACGCACGGGATTGGCTGAGGTGTTGGGTGTTGGGGCTTTAGGGCGGAACTTGGAGTAAGGCATTTTCACCCAACACCCAACACCTCAGCCAATCCCGTGCGTTCGGAAAGTGGGAGTGCGGGGGCAACATTTTCGCCAACTTAACGTGCGGCGAGTATAGCCTCCTAAATCAGTGCAGTTATATCGCTTTCTCAACTGGAATCTGCTTACAACCTTGAGGAACCTGCTAAAACCTGCTGCCGAGCCTCAAGCGGTGGGTTACAATTTGTTCTTCGGCAACCTAAAACTAATGAAAATGTTTTAGGATCCCAGGTGAAATAGCCAAGGGAAGAGTTGACAAGATTGTTAACTAAGGAGACGAAGTTTGAAATGGACCTATGAAGCGATACTAAGCGTCAAAGGTCACAAGAAGAAGAAGAAGAAAAGAGGACCCCCTTCTTTTCCTCTCTCTCCTCTTATTTTCCCCTCTCTCTCCTCTTATTTTCCCCTCTCCTCTTATTTTCCCCTCTCTCTCCTCTTATTTTGCCCTCTCTCTCCTCTTATTTTCCCCTCTCTCCTCTTATTTCCCCCTCTCCTCTTATTTTCCCCTCTCTCTCCTCTTATTTTCCCCTCTCTCTCCTCTTATTTTCCCCTCTCCTCTTATTTTCCCCTCTCTAGCCTGGTCGGTTGCCACGCTTCGCTTTACTCTATCTGTAATCTAACTTTATGATGCGTAGCTTATAAGGGTTCAGTGATTCTACTTGTTGAGAGAGAGAGAGAGAGAGAGAGAGAGAGAGAGAGAGAGAGAGAGAGAGAGAGAGAGAGAGAGAGAGAGAGAGGAGAGAGAAGAGAGAGAGAGAGAGAGAGAGAGAGAGAGAGAGAGAAAAAAAAAACCAACACGGACTTCCCGTTTCTCTCTCCTCCTCCTCCTCCTCCTCCTCCTCTCCTCCTCCTCCTCCTCCTCCTCCTCCTCCTCCTCCTCCTCCTCCTCTTCCTTTCCTTCCTTCTACTATTTCTCCTCTTCTGTTTCTCCTCCACTCACCTCTCCTCCTGTTCCTCCTCCCTCCTCCCCTCCTCCTCTTCCTCCTCCTCCCCTACCAGCTGCCCTCATCATCAACAGCTCGTCAACCAGCGAGCCATAAGATCATTAACTCGTTATAAAGCATTTTGGTGCCGAATTGGGCGGATATACTACACTTTCCCCCTCCGACCACTCATCAAGAGACGCCCGATTTCCTCCTATTACCTGCTCTCTCTCTCTCTCTCTCTCTCTCTCTCTCTCTCTCTCTCTCTCTCTCTCTCTCTCTCTCTCTCTCTCTCTCTCTCTCTCTCTCTCTCTCTCTCTCTCTCTCGTGTATCCTTTCCCCAATCAAATCAAATCCTCACTTTACCTTTTTTTTCTGACTTTCTTCTTGCGTGTATTTCTGTTTATCCTTCCCCTTCTTCCCCTCCCTCCTCTCCTTCCCCTCCCTCCTCTTCTCCCCTACCTCCCTCCCCTTCCCCCTACGCCCCTGCCCCCCTCCCTTACCCTCCCTTCCCCTCCCTCCCCCACCATTCACCTCCTGGCAACCACCTGTACAAATCCCTTCTTCCTCTTCTTCTTCCCCCTTTACTCCTCCCCTTCCCCTACCTCCCCCCTCCCCTTCCCCTCCCCTTCCCCTTCCCCCCACCACTTCAGCTCCCGCAACCATCTGTATAAACCCTACCTAGATTTACTACTACTACCTACCTAATTTACTACCTACCTAGATTTACTACCTACCTAGATTTACTACCTACTACCTACATATAGTTACTACCTACTACCTACCTAGATTTACTACCTACTACCTCCATATAGTTACTACCGACTACCTACTACCTACCTATATTTACTACCTACTACCTACATATAGTTAATACCTATAGTTACTACCTACCTACAGTTACGCCTCTCTCTCCTCTCCCCTTACACGTAATGGAAACATAAGGCTCTTTATCGCGTCAGACAGCGAGTGTGTAATGGCAATTAAGCTTTTTGTCAACACTGTCTACTCTCTCTCTCTCTCTCTCTCTCTCTCTCTCTCTCTCTCTCTCTCTCTCTCTCTCTCTCCTCTCTCTCTCTCTCTCTCTCTCTCTCTCTCTCTCTCTCTCTCTCTCTCTCTCTCTCTCTCTCTCTTTCTGTGTGTCTCTCTCTCTCTCTCTCTCTCTCTCTCTCTCTCTCTCTCTCTCTCTCTCTCTCTCTCTCTCTCTCTCTCTCTCTCTCTCTCTCTCTCTCTCTCTCTCTCTCTGTGTGTGTCTGTTTCTTTTTTTTTCTCTTTCTCTGTGTATTTGTTTCTTTCTCTCTCTCTCTCTCTTCTTTCTTTCTGTGTGTTTCTCTCTCTCTCTCTTTCTTTCTGTGTGTGTCTGTTTCTCTCTCTCCTCTCTCATCTCTCTCTCTCTTCTCTCTCTCTCTCTCTCTCTTCTCTCTCTCTCTCTTCTCTCTCTCTCTCTCTCTCTCTCTCAACTATTGGGAATTGATAGACTTGGCCTCTATTTTTTTCTTCCTGTTTGCTATTTTTTCATCACTTTTTTGTATACTTTATAGTAATGGTTGAGTAAACGTGAAAAGTAGGGAAGTGAATTTTCTATTTTTACATTTTTTGTAATATTTTTCTTAGACTTGGCCTCTATTTTTCAACACTTTTTTTGGGGGGGGCCTCTTTTTTTTTTTTTTTTTTTTTTTTTTTTTTTTTTTTTTACTTGCCAGCACTTTTTTTTCTACCTCATAGCAAGAGTAAGTGATTATAAGTATGTCTATTGTATAAGTAAGTATAAGTAAGTATAGTAAGAGTGAGAAGAATAGAAATGTGTTTTAAGTTTCATGTCTGTCCGTTTCAATGATTTTCGAATGCACATATAAAACTTTCAGGTCCACAACGAAAGATTTCAGATTTTTTCTCTCTCTCTTTATCCACCACTTTTATTTTACATCACAAAGGACTGGCCAAGGGCAAAAAAACTAACCAAAGCGGTAATAAAAACCCGCTTAGTTGCCAGTCCCTATAAAGAAGACGACAGTAATATAATAAAGAAAGGGGAATATAGATAGGGAAAGAGGGTAAAACAGGGAAAAATAGGGAAAAATAGGAGAAACTAAGATAAAATAAAGAAAAAATAGGGAAAAATAGGGAATAAATAGTGAAAAAATAGGGAAAAATAGGAGAAACGGGAAAATAGGGAAAATAAAATAAAATAAGGAAAAAATAGGGAAAAATAGGGAATAAATAGGGAAAAATAGGGGAAAAATTGGGGAAACGGGAAAATAGGGAAAAATAGGGGCAAATAAGATAAATTAAGAAAAAAATAGGGGAAAATAGAGGGAAATAGGGAAAACGGGGAAAAATAGGGAAAAATAAGATAAAATAAGGAAAAAATAGTGAAAAATAGAGAATAGTGAAAAAATTGGGAAAACGGAAAAATAGGGAAAAATAGCGGCAAATAAGATAATTTAAAAAAAATTGGGGAAAATAGGGGAAAATGGAAAAATAGGGAAATTAATAAATTAAGAAAAAAATAGGGGAAAATAGGGGGAAATAGGGAAAAATTGGGATATATACGAACCTGCCAATTTAGTTCGGGAATGGACTGAAGACGAACAGAAAAAAAAACTATATTCCTGATACAAATTTGTGATCTGAAAGTTTTTAAAAAATGGGCTTTGAAAAAATGTCTAAATAATCTGAAATCTAAAAAAATAAAAATCTAAATAAATCAAAAAATCAAAAAAATCTAAATCTGAAGGTGGTGAGGATGCTACAACACCTCGCAATGATCGTGTGTGTGTGTGTGTGTGTGCGTGTGCGTGCGTGCGTGCGTGTGTGCGTGCGTGCGTGCGTGCGTGCGTGCGTGCGTGCGTGCGTGCGTGCGTGTGTGTGTGTGTGTCAAGAAAGCGTCATCTTAACACCATACTCTTATTATAGAAACCTTTAGTAGTAGAAGAGTAAATTTTTCTTCCTCGTGAACAGCAGTTAACTTTGAACGTTAAGCAATAACTTTGTTTCGTGAAAATGGTAAGAATGCTCGCTGTTTTCTCCTCTCTCTCTCTCTCTCTCTCTCTCTCTCTCTCTCTCTCTCTCTCTCTCTCTCTCTCTCTCTCTCTCTCTCTCTCTCTCTCTCTCTCTCTCTCTCTCTCTCTCTCTCTCTGTCTCTCTCTCTCTCTCTCTTGGTGCTTGAGTAAGAGTGTATAAGTGTGTGGGTGGCTTGAAGTAGAACGTCTCTCTCTCTCTCTCTCTCCTCTCTCATCTCCTCTCTCTCTCTCTCTCTCTCTCTCTCTCTCTCTCTCTCTCTCTCTCTCTCTCTCTCCTATCTCTGGCCAGCCATTGGTCACACTTGCTCACCAGAATTATGGTTTCCACATTTTCTAAAACTCTTCCAGGAAAAGCTGCATTAACCCATAAAAGGAGGAGAAGGAGGAGGAGGAGGAGGAGGCAGGTGGAGGAGGGGGAGGAGGAGGAGGGGGAGGGGAGGAGGGGATCTTTTCCATCCTTAATTTCAAGGCAGGATTTCATTAGAACCCATTAATTTCCTTTGACAAATGGTGTGTTGATTACCGTTTGTCCAATCTCTCTCTTTTTCTTCCTCTCTCTTCTTCTTCTCCTTTTCCCTTTTCTTCTCTCTCTCTCCTCCTCTCTCTCTCCTCTCTTCTCTCTTCCTCTCGTTCCCTTTTCTTTTCTTTTTCTTCGTTCGATTTATTGCTTTATTTTCAATATTTTTACTTTTTATTTCTCCCCACTTTCTCTTCAAACCCCCTTTTCCCCCCCCCTTTTACCCCCTTCCTTCCTTTCCTTCCCCCTTCCTTCCTCCTTCTTCCTAAATCTCCCTTTTACCTCTTCCTTTCCCCCTTTCCCTTTCCCTTTCCCTTTCCTTCTTCCTCCTTCCTTCCTTCTTCTCCTCCTTCCACCCCCCCCCCAAAAACCCCCCCCCCCCCTCCCCCCTCCCCCTTCCTCCTCCCATCCTTTCCCTTTCCCCCCCCTTCCTCCTTCCTCCTTTCAAACTCCCCCATCCCCCCCCTCCCCCTTCCCCTCCTCCTCTCCCCCTCCTCCTTCCTTCCTTCCTAACCCCCCCCTCCCCCCTCCCCTTCCTTCCTTCCTTTACCCCTCCCTCCCCTTATACCCCCCCTTCCCACTCCTACCCCCCCCTATCATTTTACCCCCCAAACAAACCCTTTTAATTTTTCCAATTTTCCCCGCCCCCCTCCTCTCCCCTCCCCCTTCCCTCCCCCCTCCCTCTCCCCCCCCTCCCTCCCTTCCCCCCCCTATCCAAAACCTTTTAAAAATTTCTTTCCTAAAAACCCACCCTTAATCCCCCTTCCCCCCCCCCCCTTTTCCTTTCCCCTTCCCCCCCCCTCCCTCCTTCCCTCCCCTCCCACCTTCCTTGAGAAAAAAAGAAAAATGAAAGAGAGAAAAGAAAAAGAAAAGAGAGGGTAGAAGAGAGAAAGAAGAAGGGAAAGAGAGAGAGGAGAAGGGGAAGAAGGGGGAGGGGGGAGAGAGAGAGAGAGAGAGGGAAAAGGGGGGGAGAGAGAGAGAGAGAGAGAGGAGGAGGGAGAGAGAGAGGGGGAGAAAAGGGGGGAAAAGAGAGAGAGAGAGAGGAGAGAGAGAGAGAGAGAGAGAGGGGAGAGAGGAGAGAAAAGAGAGAGAGAGAGAGAGAGAGAGAGAGAGAGAGAGGAGGGGAGAGAGAGAGAAGAGAGAGAGAGAGAGAGAGAGAGAGAGAGAGAGAGAAGTAAAAGCGATTATACGATTCTCTAATCAAAGAAATTTCACTTGCATTTTTTATTGAGTCTGAATATAAAACACAAATAGTGCGGTGCTGGCGGTTCCACTTTGGTGTTGCGTTTCAAAAAGAAGCCTCTCTCTTTCGATGGTTTTACGTTTCTGTAAATTGTTTGCTTGTTCCGTATGTTTACCGTTGTTAACACGTCTAAATAGATATGTTGTAGCTATATATCAGTGACTATAGACCCATATACCCATTAATCATTTGGTCTGCGTATACAACTGCAGATATATTGTATACGTCTATGCCTATCTACATTTGCATATATATCAATGCTGTATATTATTGTATTCAACTTCTATTCCATAACTTCTAAAATTGACAGCCATTAAGGAAATTACAGAAAAAAAGTTACAAAAACAAAACGCAAATACTACATATTTATCATCGTCAATTACACCGTCATTCATCACCGTCAATTCATGTTCACAATAAAGTGATTCCCTATATTATCAAGAGAAAAAGTGTATCTATTCAACCCTTGTTCACTTGTATGATCATTTCCTTGTCTATCTACGTGATTGCAGATATAAGGTATACGTATATGCCTATCTACAGTAGCCGTTGTCGCATAAAATAGGTAACGTCTCGAAATAAGTAGCACCTGACCTCACACCCCCCCGCCGTTCCTTACTTATTTACCACAAAATACTCCTTTATACGTGCTTAACCAGGACGTGTGTGGTACTGTGGTTGCTGGAGGTACTGGAGGAGACAGGAGAGAAGAGATTGCCGTATAGCACTGTCACACAACCATCAGCTGACGCCCTCACTCACACAGACCAAAACTAATGAACGCCGCCAAATGTTGTGGGTGTGGGACTTTCTATTGCCGTCAGTAACACGCTCACTCAAAATGCAACAAAATATTCGTAAAACATTAAAAATCAAGAAACTGTGTAACTTACCAGTATCCTAGTACTTGACTGCATTCCCTGTCTTCTTTATAACATCCTGCAGTGTGTTAGGTAACGAGCCTGCAAGTTTTTGAAGAAGCTCCTTTGGTAGTTCCTCCCACATTTTTAACCGTGCTGCTTTTAACTTCGCCAATGAACTAATGTCCACTTCTTGAAGCTTCCTTTTCATTATGGACCAAAGATGTTCTATTGGGTTCAAGTCAGGACTATTAGGAGGCCAGTCAAAGCAATTGATAGCACACATAGCCAACCATTCCTTAACCCCTTCACGCCCAGAACTTTCCTTTGCTATAAAAAATCGTATGTTATCAGCCATAAAATTACGAAAAGTAACTAAATATACCAAATTAGTTAGTCGACAAGGATGCTAAACAGGTCATATCTATAAAATATTGCTTATATTCACTAAAAATTGCTTAATGGCAGCCAAGTTACACTGGAAATTACGTTCTGGGCTTCAAGGGGTTAACAACGTTTGCCCTGTGACATGGGGCACCGTCCTGCATTACAGTCTCCGCCCTACACTTGTCATGGCAGGATTCAAGATTGTCATGCAGAATGTCTAAATATCGCTCACTGTTCAGAGTAACACCTTTACCTTTACCACAGTAACACCTTTACCTTTACCACAGTAACACCTTTACGTATATATTGTTTATGAAATATAGCATCCTGGGATATAATGCGCCGAGGAGCCATGGAACACTGAACGATTGCACAGTTTGAAAATATCCTCGTAACTAATGACGAAATAACTGGAACAGTGCGTACACTATCACTGACCTCCAAGACTGCACTGACAGGCTTAATTTAACGTACATACAGTAACATACCCCTTGCGGTGTAGGTATCAGTGTCTTATTGCCATGTCATCAATTTTCACATCTCTCTTGCTCTAGTTGCGCCGCGCGAAAAAACATTTGGAAGGTTGTTCATTTGGCGGCCACACATCACGCCTAGACTGCCGCAACATTTGGCGGCCACTTACTACATACATTAGTATAGATATTAATGTTTACGTATATCTATTCAACCTTTATTCACATGTGTATTCATTTGTTTGTGTATCTACGTGGTAATCATGTTTGGGTGGCAACACAGCGACAAGGAGAGCGGTGGGGCAACAAGTGCTTCCCTTAGCGCCTTGTTTCACCACTGTCTCCCACCCGCGCGCAAGGCTGTTTTTCCCTCCTTTGTGGCGCTTCATCTCAAACATAAACCATGGTAATATAGACACACACACACACACACACACACACACACACACACACACACACACACACACACACACACACACACACACACATCTAAGAGAAGTACTTTATCCTCTGCCATAAGATCATAGTGACGAAATATAACTAAATGAATACAACTAGACACACACACCACACACACACACACCACACACCACACCAACACACACACACCACACACACCCACACAACACATACATATATAAACACACACAATCTGTAAAATTAAGAATACATAATTGATTTTGTATTACAGTATTCTTCCTCGGGTTTCAGAGTTTCTACCTCGTGCGTTCTTCCTTGGTGCTTGAACAAGTGTATATGTGTGTGTGGGTGGCTTGGGGTAGAATGTCTCTCTCTCTCTCTCCTCTCTTCTCTCTCTCTCTCTCTCTCTCTCTCTCTCTCTCTCTCTCTCTCAGTGAGTGCTGCTGCTGCCCGGGCACTGAGTCGCGCATCGCCTCGCCTCACAGGAGGGAGTAATGGGTACCTGGAACTGTCGCCGATAGGAACACTCGGCCGACGTTATCGAGTGTTCCTATTCTTGATATTTCAGGGCCCAATATATACATTTAATCAAGTTTTATCCGCGTTTCTGCATTCAGGGATGAAATACTATCGTTAGCTTGATCAGTTAGGTTAGATTAGGTGTCATTGTCCAGGTTAGGTTAATATTTCCACGTCGACGAGAGTTCTAGTTTGTTGTTTCGGCGAGAATTCCCATCGGCGACAGTTCCATAAACCGAGTAATGTTGCCAGAATGATCGGTATAGGTAATAACGTAGCAAGGTAGGAAACACACTGCTAGGTGACGCAGTTCGATCAAAAGTTATTATGTGTGTGTGTGTGTGGGTGTGGGTGTGTGTGTGTGTCTGTGTGTGTGTGTGTGTGTGTGTGTGTGTGTGTGTGTGTGTGTGTGTGTGTGTGTGTGTGTGTGTGTGTGTGTGTGTGTGTGTGTGTGTGTGTGTGCGTGCGTGTGTGTCTGTGTGTGTGTGTGTGTGTGTGTGTGTGTGTGTGTGTGTGTGTGTGTGTGTGTGTGTGTGTGTGTGTGTGTGTGTGTGTGAAAAAGGAGGTACGCAGGAAAATACAAATGGGAGAAAAATAATAAGGCAAGATTAAATATGTGGTGTTAAGGTCCATGTTAAGCGAGATAAAGGACAGTAATGATGGCCGGAAAGAAGGGGGAAGGGAAGGGGTGGGGCACTTGAAGGAAGGGAAGGGAAGGGGCACATGAAGGGAGGGAGGGAAGGGGCATATGAAGGGAGGGAGGGAAGGGCATATGAAGGGAGGGAGGGAGGGCACATGAAGGGAGGGAGGGGAAGGGAAAAGAGTAATGAACAAAAATGGCTGATGATTACACGGCGAAACTTTGCCTTTTTTCTTCGCTATATGGGGACAGGAAAAGGAGTAGAATAATCAAGGAGGAGGAGGAGGAGGAGGAGGAGGAGGAGGAGGAGGAGGAGGAGGAGGAGGAGAGGAGGAGGAGGAGAAGGAATCTACCTGACACTGTAAAAATTCCATGTACCTTTTTATTTTATCTTTAGGCTTGGGAAAAAAAACGAAATAAAAGTTAAGGATTCCATATTTTCCTTCCTCCTCCTCTCTCCTCCTCCT
>JACEEZ010011102.1:219251-221751 GCA_016584305.1 Chionoecetes opilio
GTAGTAGAGTAGTAGTAGTAGTAGTAGTAGTAGTAGTAGTAGTAGTAGTAGTAGTAGTAGTAGTAGTAGTAGTAGTAGTAGTAGTAGTAGTAGTAGTAGTCGTAGAAGTAGTAGTAGTAGTAGTAGTAGTAGTAGTAGTAGTAGTAGTAGTAGTAGTAGTAGTAGTAGTAGTAGTAGTAGTAGTAGTAGTAGTAGTAGTAGTAGTGGTAGTGGTAGTAGTAGTAGAAGTAGTAGTAGTAGTAGTAGTAGTAGTAGTTATCCTGTGATCTCATTGGCTGACGTAACATGTACTTAATAAACTAGCGTTGCTTTAAACACGAGTAAAAATATGTACTGTTTTTTGCATTGTAGCTTTTTTTATACTTATACAATGCAAAAGAATAATGAGTAAAAATAATAGCGTGATTTTGGAGAGATAGACTGTTTAACTATGCGTTTTAGCTTTTTTTAGACTCTATGAATAAAAAAATAAAAAAAGTTCATCCCTGTAATTAGCCTCATCCATCTAATTTCTTTTTATTCCTGTGATGTTTGTTTACTTTGCTGGTTCATCCTGTGAGAAACTAAATAATGTGTAATTGTTGGATTGCTGAGAAAAAGGCATCGGTGTAGTTAGCCGAGGAAAGTGTAGCTTGTAGTTATGTAGTTATGCAAATAAATAAGGGTTAACATCTACCTTTCATTCATCACCTATTCATCTCCCATTCATTTCCTCCTTCATTCTCTTCACCTAACCCCTTGCAACACACAATCCCTGCATCCCTTTAAACACTATATCTCAAACTTCCTCTCTTCTTTCTTCCTTTCTACCTTTCAGTCATCATCTATTCATCTCCTATTCATTTCTTCCTTCCTAATCCTAACCTAAACCCTGCCACACATTTCCCAGCATCCCTTTAAAATATACCCATAGCTCCCTCCCTCCCATTCTTCCCATTGTCTCTCTTCCCTTCTCTCTCTCTCCCACTAAACACTTTCAAGTACAAATTAAAACAAAAACGATATAATGACTATTAACATTTAGGTGATTGTGAATATATATATTTTTTTCTTTTCTTGTGAAACTGTGAGAGTAGTGATCTATCACTACTGTGTGACTTGCTTCTTCTTGTTTTGTTTTTCTTGTTTCTTTCTTTAATTATTTTCTAAATATATTTCTAAATAATTATTATTTGCACATACACAAATTGGCCATTTGTAAGTATTTATTATAGGATCACACCTTGAGTTTACTTATGTATATTTTGTTTACTGTATAAACTAATGTGTTGGTTATATATGGGAATTTAGATTTATGTTTATTTATATAAACTATTTAGGACTATAAAATATGACGTCTTAAGGTTTTAAATATATACTAGCACAGGTCTGTACAAGAGCCTCGGCTCAACGGACCTGGTCCTCAGATATACTGCATGTACTGTAAATATATTTGTTTAACAATTGTAACAAGAGGTCAATAAATATATCAATCAATCAATATCTATCTCTATACTCCCCTCTCCCATCCCGCCTCTAACAACGACATCAGTGAACGGTCATCATTTTTTGTTCAACTTGATTATCTGGAAAACTGGCCGACTGATCCCTGAGAACAATTAATTGATCCTTATAACCTCGTTAGAGATAATGCAATTAGGCGTGGACAGTGGCCAGTAGCTGATTCTGAACGGTGATGTGCCTCTAGTCAGCATACGTATAGTGACAGCTAATATGGTGTCACTATATCTATGTCTGACTGGGAATCACCTTGTCTGGATCGTTATGTGGCAAGCCTAGACGCATATTACCGTTCTCTGGAATAGTATGTGGCATGGGGATGTCTCTAGCCAATCATCGTTGTCCAAGCTCGTGACGTCACATGGGGGTGGAGCTTAAGTGATCGCTGGGTTATAACTGTGTTTTATTTTACATCATTTATTTAGTCTACATTTAGTCTATTTATTTAGGCAACTGCGAGTTATTTAGTTATGTAATGCATGAGTTAGTGGGGTTTGCATCGTGTTAAATTCGGTTGTTAGTCGGTTCCTTAAGTGTTCAATTGTTTATCTATGGTTGATTTGGTTCCGCAGCGTGTATATAGTTAGTAATTAGGTATGGTTACAAGCCTCGAAAAATATAGAGTAATGAAAAAAGGAAGAGTAGCCATATTATGATCTGAATTTCACGTGTAAATTATATGTCACTTACTGAAAAAATGACAGAAAAACGCAAATTAGTAATCAAAGGAACATGATACATACTCGTATAAAGAAAAAGATGAATATAACAAGGGCTTTTCAGTGAACCTAATCACAAATGTCAAAGAGAGAAAATATCTAAACCGGAATCGTACAAATTATCTCCCCCTTCAAAAAAAAAAAATCCTGTAAAAAAAAAAAATGGGTGAAAAATAGCGATAAAAACGTAAAAAATTTAAAGAATCTACATTAACTGAACGTGCGAACACCACAAAGCTCAACCATTGTCAAGAACACACACACGCATGACTACTATGCTT
>JACEEZ010011102.1:231751-244251 GCA_016584305.1 Chionoecetes opilio
CCCCTCCTTCCCCCTCCTCTTTCCCCTCCTCCTTTTTCCCTCCCTCCCTCTTTTCCCTTTCCCTTTTTTTTTGAATTTTTAAAACTACAAATCCCACCCCCTTTTCCCTCACCACGCACTTTCCCTACCCTACGACCTTTTCACCCAGCATTTTCCTCACCCACGCATCTTTCTCACCCACCCTTTTTCCCCTTTTTTTCCCTCCCCCCCTTCCCCCCGTCCCCCCCCATTTTTCCACCCCTTTCCCCCTTCCATTTTTTCCCCCCCCCCCCCCCCTTTTTAAAAACCAATTTTTTTTCCCTAAACCCCCCCCCCTTTTCCCCCCCCCAAACCTTTTTTTCCCCACCCCCCCACCACCCCCTTCCCCCCACCCTTTTCCCCCCACTAAAAAACCCCCCAAAAAACCCCAATTTTTTTTTCCCCCCCAAAAAAAAAAAAACCCCCCCAAACCCCCCCCAAAACCCCCCCCCCACCCAAAAAAAACCCCTTCTGTCTCACCAAAATTTCCAAAACTTTCACCCCCCATCTTTCCCTTTCCCCTTTCCCCCAAAAACCTTTTATAACTTCAATTCCCCCTTTCCCTCCCTCCTTTTAACTTGGGGAAAAATATAGTTTTTCCCCAAGTCTAAATCTCAAGTTTTTCCCTTTTCCCTCCCTCACCCCCCCTTAAAAACCCCCCCTTGGGGAAACTACGTCCCTTTTCCCTTCTTTCCTACGTTTTTTTTTTTTCCCCCCTCTCCAAAAACCACATAATCCCTTTCCTACTTTATACTTCTTCTCCTTATTCACCCAACTACATACACCCCTCCTTTCCTTTTATACGTTCTTCTCCCTTTTCTCACCCGTACAACACCCCCTCCTTTCCTTTATACTTCTTTCTCCTTATCTCACCAAGCTAATACACCCCTCCTTCCTTAAAAACGTTTTCTCCCCCCCCTCCCAAGCTAATTCCCCCCTTTCCCTTCCTTTTTACGTTATTCCCTTCTCACCAAGCTACATTCCCCCCTTTTCCTTCCTACTTCTTCCCCTCCAAAAAGCATAATCCCCTTCCTCCCCTTCATATTTTCTTCTCCCCCCCTCCAAAATTACTGCATACCCTCCCCTTTCCCCTTTCCTTTTAGTCCTTTCTCCAAACCACAACAAAACCCCAAGCATCCCGTCATGACATTGAATCCCCGGGGAAATTGCAACGCCCCTCTCTGTGTGGGGGCGTGGGGTTTTCCCCTTGCAAATTGCTTAGCATGCAAACTTCTTAAAACCTTCAAATCTTAACCAGAACCCCCCACTACCCTCTCTCCTCCCCTTCTCTCGGTCTTGTCTGAGGTTTTTTTTTTTCTAAGTCTGTTGCCTCTGTCCGTCTCTCTCTGTTAAGTCGTCTCTCTATTCTGCGTCTCTTGTCTCTGTCGTTCTCTGTTTGTCTGTTTTTCTGTCTCTGTCGTTCTATTCTCTTTTGTCTCTGTTGTTTTGTCTTGTCGTTTCGTCGCTTTCCCGGGGGTTGTCTGTCTTTTTCTGTTGTTGTCTGTCTGTCTGTCTGTTCTCTCTTGTTGGGCCCCCTCTCTCTTCCCCCCTCTTCTCTCTCTTCTCTCCTCTCTCTCTCCTTTTCTCTCCCTCTCTCTTCTCTCTCCTCTTCTCTCTCTTCTTCTTCCCCCTTCCCCCTCTCTCTTCCTCTTCTCTCTCTAACTTAATACCCAAATTTTCCCTATCAGTTGAGCTAATAGTAGTTTCCCTAAATTTATATGAATCTACATAAAAGATAAAATTCTCGAAGGTACATAATAGGTTTTCAATGGCTTAGTCTAAGTTAATTACCCAAAACTTTAATTTATTACCTGCAGTAAAAGATAAAACAAGTTAGACGAAAAAAAGAAAAAAAAAAAGAAATCCCCATTCGATCAACCCTAACGTTACTTGTTTCGAAAAACTTATAGTTCTTGAGAAATATAAGATTTTTGCCAATAATTACGCATGTGGTTTACTTCATCTTTTAAAGCTTTTCACCCATCGGTTTTACTCCTACCATCCCCTACTACCCACTATTTAATTTTACCATCTACTACCCCAATTTTTATATACCACCTCTACCTCTTTTACTTAAACCCAATCCAAATTCAAAAATCCAAACCCTTTTTTCCTTACAAAAAAACAAATCTCAAAGGGACCTACAAAAAACTTTTTTCCCATAAAAACGATTCTTTTTTCCCCCCTCCACGTTTTTCAGTATTATTTTTAATTTCATCAGATAAATGCATCAAATTTAATAGACATACCCAAAAATAAAAAAATTTAAAAATTTGCTATTGATCTTTTAAATAAAAATCTATTGATCTTGTTAAAAAAAAGCTTTATCTTGTTAAAAAAAGCATTTTCTGTTTAAATTTATTCCAAGGCTTTCCTTTTTAAATGAAAAAATTCCTTTTTAAATAAAACTTGGCCAAAGAAAATTATTGCCCTTGGTTTATTCCAAAAGGNACCTAATACGTCCCCCATAATGGAATAGTTTCCACATTATAAGCTTACTAAATCACGTCCTTCGCCTTCTCCCTTCCCGTATCTATTCCTCTTGCTGCCAAGCCACATACGTCCCTTTCCTACTCATAGTTCTTCTCCTTATCTCAACCAAGCTAATACACCCCTCCTCTTCAACGTTCTTCCCTTATCTCACCAAGCTACATACACCCCCTCCTTCCTTCATAACTTCTTCTCCATCTCTCACACTACCTCCTCCTACGCCTTCTTTTCTTTCCTCTATCTCACCAAGCTATATACACCCCCTCCTTCCTTCATACGTTCTTCTCCTTATCTCACCAAGCTACATACACCCCCTCCTTCCTTCATATACGTTCTTCTCCCTCTCTCACCAAGCTACATCCCTCCCTCCTTCCTTCCTTCTTACGTTCATTACCCTCTCTCACCAAGCTACATAAATCCCCTTCCTCCTTCCTACGTTCTTCCCCCTCTCAAAAAGCATACATCCCCTTCCTCCTTCATATGTTCTTCTCCCCCCCTCACCAAGTTACATGCATACCCTCCTCCTCTCCTTCCTTTCTACGTCCTTCTCTTCCACCACAACAACCCAAGCATCCCGTCATGACATTGAATCCCGGGTAATATTGCAACGCCGCGTCTCTGTGTGGTAGCGGTGGTTTTCCTCTTGCAATATTGCTTAGCATGCAAAACATTCTTAAGCCTTCCACATCTGTAACCAGCAACCCTAACTATTCACCTCTCTCTTTCTTTTCCTCTCTTCTCTCTCTCTTCTCTCTTCTCTTCTCTCTCTCTCTCTCTCTCTCGGTCTATGTCTGAGTGTCTCTTTTTCTGTCTAAGTCTGTCTGCCTCTGTCCGTCTCTCTCTGTCTAAGTCTGTCTCTCTATCTCTGTCTGTCTCTCTGTCTCTGTCTGTCTCTCTGTCTCTGTCTGTTTCTCTGTCTCTGTCTGTCTCTATGTCTCTGTCTGTCTCTGTCTGTATGTCTGTCTCTGTCTGTCTGTCTGTCTGTCTGTCTGTCTGTCTGTCTGTCTGTCTGTCTGTCTGTCTGTCTGTCTCTCTCTCTGTATATGCCTCTCTCTCTCTCTCTCTCTCTCTCTCTCTCTCTCTCTCTCTCTCTCTCTCTCTCTCTCTCTCTCTCTCTCTCTCTCTCTCTCTCTCTCTCTCTCTCTCTCTCTCTCTCTCTCTCTCTCTCTCTCTCTCTCTCTCTCAACTCTACATACCAACTTTCCATATCTAGTTGATGCAATAATATGTAGTTCCATAAGATATTATATAGAATCTATCATAAAAGATAAGATTCTCGAATGGTACATATATGAGGTTATCAATGTGCTTAAGTCTACGTTAATTACCTAAAACTTAATTCATTACCTGCAGTAAAAGATAAAACAAGTTAGACGAAACACAAGAAAAGAAAACAAGAAATCCTCATTCGATCAACTCCATAACGTATGACTTGTCTACGAAAGCTTACTAGTTCTTGAGAAATATAAGATTTTTTGCCAATATATTACTGCATGTGGTTTACTTCATCTATTAATGCATTTTTCTACCTATCTGTTTTATCTCCTACCATCCACCTACTACCTACTATTTACTATATACCACCTACTACCTACTATTTACTATATACCACCTACTACCTATCTCCTTTTATCCTTACAAATCTAATCAAATCAAATCAAAAGCGTTATCCGTACAAAACAAGTGCATTCGTGCCCTAATAGTAGCCTTACAGCAATCTCTTTACCCACCTAACCATCGCTTTTCATGTATTCATTTGTCACACGTTTTAGCGATGCAGTATAAAGTTGTTATTATCATCAAGATTAATAGACATACTACCTATCAATAGACATACTAAATTAATTAAAAGTCTATTGATCTTGTTAAATGAAAAGTCTATTGATCTTGTTAAATGAAAAGTCTATTGATCTTGTTAAATGAAAAGTCTATTGGCCTTGGTTATCATTACCACACGCGGCTTCCCTGCTACGCTTGGAAGGATCAATATTAACCCCTTGAGACCCAGAACGTAATTTCCATTGTACTTTGGGTATACCTTAAGACGATTTTTGTGAACATAAGCAAGATTTTATAGATATGATTTTATAATTAATTTGGTATATTCAGTTACTTTTTATAATTTTATGGCGTGACAACATACAATTTTAAATAGCAAAGGAAAGATCTGGGCGTGAAGGGGTTTAATCCTTAACAATACAAGAATACGCAGGAGTACGAACAAGAATAAGTATACGTATCATATTATAATTATAGTATTTCTTTACCTCAGAGCCTCACCTGGATATGTAATGCCGAAAAAGTTTGCACTGTTTTGTTAACTTGTATTTCTCTCATCTCGTAGGGTGTACGTATATCAGGTTGAGCAGTAAACAGATCACAGTATACTTGTCTATAATGTAACCCACATACACACACACGCGTAAACATATAAACATACACTAGTATAAAGGGTAGTGGTGGTGCGTCATTCGTTACGACAGAACGCACTTTAGTCGATAAGGACATCCTTCTATTTTTCCACCTTCCTACGACTTAAATATTTTCAAGAGAGGAGTGACAAGACACCTCCCGAACTAAATTGGCCCAGCCTCCTTTCTTTAGGCTCTTACCGTCTGCTTTATAGGGACTGGCAAATACGCGGGCTTTTTGTTACGTCTTTTTATTTATTGCCCTTGGCCAGTCCTTCATGTAAAAAAAAGTAATAAAAATCCTCCAGCCTCCCCAGCATAACGAGGGGTCGTGTCTGTCGTGTCCTCGTCAAGCAGACATGGCAGAACACGCCCACTTACAGACAGACAGACCTTCACCTACCAAGCATACAAGTCATACAAGGACCAGCGCTAAATTATTCCTGCAGCGTTAGAAAGATCGTTGGAGAAGCAATAACAGAGGCGTGGAAGTACCTGGAAGCATGCTCAGTGGCGGCATATGATGTGTGGTGCTGCATAGATGCATAGAACAAAACCTTTAACTCCTTCACACCCAGAGCTTTCCTTTGCTATATAAAATCGTCTGGTTTTAGCCATGAAATTACGAAAACTAACTTAATAAACCAAATTAGCTAATGGACAAGGATACTAAACTGGACATATCTATAAAATATTGCTTATATATCATTAAAATCGTCTAATGGTAGCCAAATTACAATGGATATTACGTTCTGGGACTCAAGGGGTTAATGGTCACCTCTCATTAACTTACACAAACATAACATTACTCCCGTGCTACACTTAGTTCAACCACCCATTTCTTGCTCTTTTCATAGTGTCTTAATGGTGATGTATTAACGCCTGGAGGTGTTACGGCAGACTAAACATTAAACTCCCATCCATCTTATGTGCTCCCTCTGGGCTGACCTCTAATGTAGTTTATATAGACTCGCCGCCGCCGCCACCCCTGTCAAATATTTAGGAAGCTTTTATGATGATTACGGGTTCCTGTTATTTTCCCTTCAATTAGACGGCCACAAATTTGTCCTACCTGTGTTTTATTCCCCATGAATGTGTTCTTTATACCTCGTGAACAAAGTCTTTACGGAATGCAATGTTAAAAATACGAGAATTTGACGTGCGAACAGTAATAAAGCTCAACATTTTGCTAAAGAGAGACACACGCCTAATCTCTATCGTGTGAAGTGACCCCATGTGACAATGTATATAACTTGCTTAAACGCGGCAAAAGTTCCTAATTGGTTGTGACAATTTAATTTGCAGAGTTTTGCTCCGGCCAACAGCGCGCCAACAACTTCACAAAGTCGAGAGGCGGCCGAGCAAAAATCAGGAAAATGTGTCCATGAGGGAGAAATTTCAAGTCCGTCTAAAAATTTAAGTCTGTCTCGAAATTTCAGGTCTGTTTTAAAGCCTTCAGACAAAACTGTATTCGTCCCTCCCTCCCCAAGTCATTATAAGCCTGAATTTTATGTCATCGTAAAGAAAATAGACGGAAGAAACTGGCTTCTCTTGTGTAACTTGTGGCTAAAGTTTGTTGGGGCTTTTACCGAGGTGGTTTTGTTGTTGTTTGCCGTGTTATGATTGCGTTCGTGCTAGAACTATTGTCTTGTTGTCTTATTATAACTGAGCCATGTTGTACTCTTATTAGTATTGACTTGTCTTATTATAAATTAATATTAGTCTTTTGGGTGATGGTCATAATTGTGCTGCAGAAACAATAGTGCAAAGTTTCTGGTGTACTTTGGTGGGTTTTTTACGCCATAAGGGACTGGCCAAGGGAAACACTACAAAAAGACCTCTAACTGGTAGCCTCTATAAAGTGTACAGTGTTATATTGAATTCACTGTAGGAAGCAGAGGTGTTAGTGGTGACAAGGTGTTGGAAGTAGTGATACGAGAGGGCCAGTAGCTAGTAGTAGTAGTAGTAGTTGTTGTTGTAGTGATACGAGAGGGCAGTAGTAGTAGTAGTAGTTGTTGTTGTTGTAGTGATACGAGAGGGCAGTAGTAGTAGTAGTAGTAGTTGTTGTTGTAGTGATACGAGAGGGCAGTAGTAGTAGTAGTAGTTGTTGTTGTTGTAGTGATACGAGAGGGCAGTAGTAGTAGTAGTAGTAGTTGTTGTTGTTGTAGTGATACGAGAGGGCGCAGTAGTGTAGTAGTATTGTTGTTGTAGTGATACGAAGGCAGTAGTAGTAGTAGTAGTGTTGTGTTGTAGTGATACGAGAGGGCAGCAGTAGTAGTAGTAGTAGTAGTAGTTGTTGTTGTAGTGATACGAGAGGGCAGCAGTAGTAGTAGTAGTAGTTGTTGTTGTAGTGATACGAGAGGGCAGCAGTAGTAGTAGTAGTAGTTGTTGTTGTAGTGATACGAGAGGGCAGTAGTAGTAGTAGTAGTTGTTGTTGTTGTTGTAGTGGTAGTAGTAGTGGTGGTAATGGATATAGTAGTATGGTTATAGCAATGGTGGTAATTGCAGTATGGTTATAGCAATGGTGGTTATGGTAGTATGGTTATAGCAATGGTGGTGGTGGTGGTGGTGGTGGTGGTGGTGGTGGTGGTGGTGGTGGTGGTGGCGGTGGTGGTGGTGGTGGTGGTGGTGGTGGCGGTGGTGGTGGTGGCGGTGGTAGTGGTGGCGGTGGTGGTGGTGGTGGTGGTGGTGGTGGTGGTGGCGGTGGTGGTGGTGATGGTGGCGGTGGTGGTGGTGGTAGTGGTGGTGGTGGTGGTGGCGGTGGTGGTGGAGTTCGATTTAATGAGATGGAAATTAGCAGGAGACCTTTCCCTCATATCTCGCCAAGCACTTCTTTCCTTAGATAGGACATCATTGCCTTGAGATTGGCCGGCGATTCCTATTTCCCTTCCTCACCATCCCTTCCCTTCCCTTCCCTTCCCTTCCCTTCCCTCCTTCCCTTCCTTCGCCTCAAGTTGCGTTCTGCATAATTACCGAAGTCTGCCTCTTTCTGGCCCACTTTCAAAATTGCTTCGTTGGCGTTCATTACGATTTTTTGCATTGTACAAGGAAGGGTGTGTTCTATTTACCTCACCTCCTCTCCTCTGTGCATGATATAAGACCATAAGAAAATCAGGAAGCTACAAGAGTCCGCGAGACCTACACGTGGTAGTTCCTATTACTTAACACTACCTACATCCACCTTTCATCCCCATCCATGAAATTATCTAGCCTCCTTTTAATACTCCCTATTGACTCCGTACTAACTATCCCATGACTGAGTCCATTCCAATCATTCACCACCCTATTTGTGACCAGTTTCTCCATATTTCTTTTTTTATATCAACACTTTTCCAGTTTGAATCCGTTACTTCTTGTTCTATCCTGCTTTCTAGCCGTAAGAACTTTGACCTACATCTCCTTTAGTGTATCCCTTTAACCACTTAAACACTTATATCAAATCGCCCCTTACTCTACGCCTCTCGAGTGAGTGTAAATTTAATAGATTCAAATGATAGTCTGTGCATGATATAGATATGTATGTACGTATATATGCATGTTTGTATGTATGTGCAATTGTACATGTATTGCATATACAATTTTAATACCAATACGCACATCCCTCTGTAAGCGTATCACTATATAAAGCACAACACGCCTCTGGAATCCAAACACAAGCCAAACAGCATACCAAATACCTCTGTTTACCTCCGTGAGTAATGAATGGCCGAGCTGCCGCGGAATACCTACCGCTGAACGCTGCCATATTTCACTCCATTCATAATGCAAACATCAAACGGCATATCAATCTACATATACCTCGTAAATCACCCTTGGCGGAGTATCAACACAGCCCGCCACCCACGAGTATAGCAATAGTGGTTGTGTACGTGGTAGTATGGTTATAGCAATAGTGGTAATGGTAGTATGGTTATATTAATGGTAGTAGTGGTAGTAAGGCTATAGCAATAGTTGGTTGTGGTAGTAAGGTTATAGCAATAGTGGTAGCATGGTTATAGCAATGGTAGTAGTGGTAGCATGGTTATAGCAATGGTGGTAATGGTAGTGGTAGCATGGTTAAGGCAATAGTGATGGTGGTAGTATGGTTATAGCAATAGTGGTAGTAGTAGCATGGTTATAGCAATGGTAGTAGTGGTAGCATGGGTATAGCAATAGTGGTAGTGGTGGTAAGATTATAGCAGTAGTGGTAGTGGTAGTATGGTTATAGCAGTAGTGGTAGTGGTAGCATGGTTATAGCTGGTAGTGGTAGCATGATTATAGCAATAGTGGTAGTGGTAGCATGGCTATAGCAATGGTAGTAGTGGTAGCATGGGTATAGCAACGGTAGTAGTGTTTTTTTCATTACCTTTAAGCAAGCAAAGGAACACCCACGCTATTTTAGTCACAATATTTCACTCTGAAGTCACTCTAAGCACGGTGGACTGAGCTGTAAAGTTATAATGGGTCATATTCCGCCACTCTGATCCTCGCAGTAATTCGCGTCGCTTCCCTCCCGGCCGATAAAGGACCTGTGTGCCTCCCTAAGTCCCTTCCATTTGCCTCAAGCTTAAGATAATGATGAAACCGAGTAGCAGGAGAGGATGAGATGGGAGGGAAACGGTGAGGCTAGGATGAAGGAGGAGAGGAGAGAATGGATAGGAAGTGCAGGAAGAAGAAGTAGATAGGAAAAGTGTAATAGGCTAGGATGAAGGGGAGGATAGGATAGATAGACGATAGATAGAAGAAAGGGATAGATAGATAGATAGAAGAGATAGGAAGTGTAGGAGGAAGAGGAAGATAGGAAGAGTGTAGTATAGTAAAGGTGTGTGTAGAAGGGAAGGCAGGTAATTTGATGATGGGAAATGAACGAAAGAAGGGAAGAAGAGGGGAGCCACACACACACACACACACACACACACACACACACACACACACACACACACACACACACACACACACACACACACACACACACACCCAAGACGAAATGGAATGCATAAATAAGGAAAGAAATGAAAGCTGTCATGAGTGAACCTTCCTTTCTCTTCCCATCCATCATCTTCCCTCCTCTTCCTCCTCTTCCTCTCCTTCCTCTCTTCCTCCTCTCCTTCCCTGTACTCTCAAGAGGTGGGATACTTGTTCTCTCTCTCTCTCTCTCTCTCTCTCTCTCTCTCTCTCTCTCTCTCTCTCTCTCTCTCTCTCTCTCTCTCTCTCTCTCTCTCTCTCTCTCTCTCTCTCTCTCTCTCTCTCTCTCCCCTTCAACGCGCTTCTCTGGGTTTCTGTGTCAACTCTGCTCCTTCAATTGTCAAGAGGTAAGAGTTTTTTGCCTTGTTTTATGTGTCCTTCCTTATATCCAGCCTTTTTTTATGTGTCCTTCCTTATATCCAGCCTTTTTTTATGTGTCCTTCCTTATATCCAGCCTTTTTTTATGTGTCCTTCCTTATATCCAGCCTTTTTTTATGTGTCCCTTATATCCAGCCTTTTTTTATGTGTCCTTCCTTATATCAGCCTTTTTTTATGTGTCCTTCCTTATATCCAGCCTTTTTTATTAGTGTCCTTCCTTATATCCAGCCTTTTTTTATGTGTCCTTCCTTATATCCAGCCTTTTTTATGTGTCCTTCCTTATATCCAGCCTTTTTTTTGTGTCCTTCCTTATATCCAGCCTTTTTTTATGTGTCCTTCCTTATATCCAGCCTTTTTTTATGTGTCCTTCCTTATATCCAGCCTTTTTTATGTGTCCTTCTTATATCCAGCCTTTTTTTATGTGTCCTTCCTTATATCCAGCCTTTTTTATGTGTCCTTCCTTATATCCAGCCTTTTTTTATGTGTCCTTCCTTATATCCAGCCTTTTTTATGTGTCCTTCCTTATATCCAGCCTTTTTTATGTGTCCTTCCTTATATCCAGCCTTTTTTTATGTGTCCTTCCTTATATCCAGCCTTTTTTTATGTGTCCTTCCTTATATCCAGCCTTTTTTTATGTGTCCTTCCTTATATCCAGCCTTTTTTATGTGTCCTTCCTTATATCCAGCCTTTTTTTATGTGTCCTTCCTTATACCCAGCCTTTTTGTGTGTCCTTCCTTATATCCAGCCTTTTTTTATGTGTCCTTCCTTATATCCAACCTTTTTTTATGTGTTCCTTCCTTATATCCAGCCTTTTTTTATGTGTCCTTCCATATATCCAGCCTTTTTATGTGTCCTTCCTTATATCCAGCCTTTTTTTATGTGTCCTTCCTTATATCCAGCCTTTTTTTATGTGTCCTTCCTTATATCCAGCCTTTTTTTATGTGTCCTTCCTTATATCCAGCCTTTTTTTATGTGTCCTTCCTTATATCCAGCCTTTTTTTATGTGTCCTTCCTTATATCCAGCCTTTTTTATGTGTCCTTCCTTATATCCAGCCTTTTTTTATGTGTCCTTCCTTATATCCAGCCTTTTTTTATGTGTCCTTCCTTATATCCAACCTTTTTTTATGTGTCCTTCCTTATATCCAGCCTTTTTTTATGTGTCCTTCCTTATATCCAGCCTTTTTTTATGTGTCCTTCCTTATATCCAGCCTTTTTTTATGTGTCTTTTCTTATATCCACCCTTTTTTTATGTGTCCTTCCTTATATCCAGCCTTTTTTATGTGTCCTTCCTTATATCCAGCCTTTTTTATGTGTCCTTCCTTATATCCAACCTTTTTTATGTGTCCAACCTTATATCCAGCCTTTTTTTATGTGTCCTTCCTTATATCCAGCCTTTTTTTATGTGTCCTTCCTTATATCCAACCTTTGTTTATATAGTTTGTGCTTTCTCTCATTGCTATCCTATTTCTTATGTGTTTCTATTACTGTCCAAACTTATTGATCATATTCTTTGTGTGTGTTTTCTCATATTGCTAAGTTTTTTTGTTTCTGTGTTTCTATTTATAGCCAGACTCTGTTCTTATATTGTGTGTGTGTTTTCTCCTATGTGGAAACTATAATGATACGTGTTGCAAAAGTAGGTTAGGTTGTTATTGATTGTTTTGTATGTCACTCCAAGGTTGGGATTCTTTGTTGGATTTTTTTACTTTTTTTCCTATTTCGTTTTTCTATGTTCGATTTTTGTTCTCATTTTGATGTTTATTGTTTTTTTTATTAGTTTTCCTGCTTCCTCCTTCTTCCCTTCTTCTTCTTTCCCTTCTTTCTTTTCTTTTCACTGTCCTTTTCCTCCTTTCATCCTTCTTTTATTTTTCTCACACAGTCTATTTCAATTTTCTCTCTCTTTCTTTCTCTTTCTCTCTCTCTCTTCTCTCTCTCTCTCTCTCTCTCTCTCTCTCTCTCTCTCTCTCTCTCTCTCTCTCTCTCTCTCTCTCTCTCTCTCTCTCTCTCTCTCTCTCTCTCTCGTTCTTTCCCTCTCTCTCTATCTATCTCTATCATTCTAACACACACACACACACACACCACACACACACCACCCACACACACACACACACACACACACACACACACACACCACACACATGCAAAGTGTACTACGTAAGAGGAGGAACACACTGCTATCTTTCTTCCTCTTCCTGTCTCCATCTTGACTTTTTTTTCTGCCAGAATGTCCTCAGAAAAAGCAGAGAAGTCGCACGAAAA
>JACEEZ010011102.1:249251-251751 GCA_016584305.1 Chionoecetes opilio
AGTGTTGTAGAGTATAGAGAGATAGAGTATTGTAGAGTATAGAGAGATAGAGATAGAGTATTGTAGAGTATAGAGAGATAGAGTATTGTAGAGTATAGAGAGATAGAGAATTGTAGAGTATAGAGAGATAGAGTATTGTAGAGTATAGAGAGATAGAGAATAGAGTATTGTAGAGTATAGAGAGATAGAGAATTGTAGAGTATAGAGAGATAGAGTATTGTAGAGTATAGAGAGATAGAGATAGAGTATTGTAGAGTATAGAGAGATAGAGAATTGTAGAGTATAGAGAGATAGAGAATAGAGTATTGTAGAGTATAGAGAGATAGAGAATTGTAGAGTATAGAGAGATAGAGAATTGTAGAGTATAGAGAGATAGAGAATAGAGTATTGTAGAGTATAGAGAGATAGAGAATTGTAGAGTATAGAGAGATAGAGAATTGTAGAGTATAGAGAGATAGAGAATAGAGTATTGTAGAGTATAGAGAGATAGAGAATTGTAGAGTATAGACAAGCATTACGCACATGAGATATATGACATGCAAAGACATGATGCGTTTTGATCAAGGTCACTATTAGGCATGGCACAGCTATCTAATATATGGAATTTTACGAGTACTAGGTAAGAATAACGAATACATGTGTGCATTTCTTTAGTAGAATAGTAGCTGTAGATGTTATTTTTCTGGACCTGGTAAAGCAATTGTAAGTGTGTTCAGGCCATAAATGATTGTTTGGTAGATAAGAATGGGCAAGAAAGTTTCAAGTGATGTTAGGCTCAAGCTTTAAACCCATTCGTAAAGCTAAAAAATATATTCTAGGTAAGCTTAATATCGCAGTGATGCTTTTCACGACCCCTTGAGGCCATAGGAAGGGGGGAAAAAACTTATCTTCTTAAGCTTATTTTATGAAACTTACGCCTTTCCCTTTACGGCTTTAATCTTTTACACCAGTCATTTGAAGGTCTTGCCAAGGTAATGTTAAAGGAATGAGCTTGTAAAGTAGTAAAGCCCATTAAACTATTGTAACATTAATCGTAAAACCCAAGTCAGTCCCTTCCAATGTAGAAATAAGTGTCCTGCAGTAGTTATCGAGAATTTATGGAGTTTATATTTGAGGAATTGCTAATCGTTGAATTTGTGAGTCGAGTCAGTTCGTCTCCAAATGCAAAATAAGCGTACTGTGTCATGTGTAGCGTGATTTATGGAGCAATTTTTTAGGAATCGTTTAGCAAATGACGCAGATGTAGACTCACCGTTATAGAAATGGACATGCAGGATTATCGAGCTTAGAACCGTCGATAAATAATTACACCCAGCCACACCACCACAACCCACACCACCATCCACGACACACCAACACCACCACTACCCACACACCCACTACCCACCCATCCACACCACCAACACCACCACTACCCACGGCACACCCACACACCCACCCACCACCACTACCCACGACCAGCCACGACACACCAACACCACCACTACCCACCCACCCACCACCCACGACACCACCACCACCCACACCACTACCCACGACACGACACACCACCACCACTACCACGACACCACTACCACCACTACACAACACACCACTACCCACCCACACCACCACTACCACCCACCACCAACCACCACCCTCCACCACTACCCACAGCACACCAACACCACCACCCACACCACCACTACCCACACACACCCACCTTCTACACACAAGGGAGGTGAGATCCAGTTTGCTACCACGTATTCTCCCTTGGGGGCTTATTTTCCGGCCGGCCTCCCACTAACCCATCCGGCACGATCAGTCTAATCACCCAGTCAGCTCGTTTAAGATAATAAGCCCGAAAATCTGTCAGCCAGTAGCATCCAGAAAGCCCGCCACGATGCAACCCACGCCCGAGAGCAAGAGAGAGAGAGAGGGGAGAGAGGAGAGAGAGAGAGAGAGAGAGAGAGAGAGAGAGAATCAGAATCAGAATTTTATTTCCATTGTTACAATGGCTATTCTTTTAACATAGTAATATGAGTCTTACAATATTTCTGAATAAGATAACAAGTGTTAAAGGTAGAACACTGAACAGGGTCTATATACAAATAAAAATATTAAAATACATAAAAAATTGTAAAACATTAAAATCCTAATGAAAACTTAAATAAAAAGTAAGACTTCCTAAAAGTTACAATATAAAAACATACAGTAAAAGTTATAAAAAAGGTGTTAGTTTAGATTAAAATACATTTCAGGTATGGACGTCAAAAATTAGAGTAAAAAATTTTTACATAAAAGGTGATTTTTTTAAGTGACTTTAAAAGTGTGCAAGGGGGTAGCATCTCTAACTTGGCTTGGCAAGCTGTTTTTCCCGCAAGCAGGTCCAGCCCCATGAAGGGACCTTGTTCCCAAACAAGTGTTACATTTTGGCACATGGAGTTGTTGCGTTGTCTAGTGTTGACTGGTTGTTCGTACATATCTCTCACTTTTGGGCAGTGGAAACAACCAGTCAGGG
>JACEEZ010011102.1:256751-291751 GCA_016584305.1 Chionoecetes opilio
CGGCTAGCTTACAATATATGAACCAGGGCCGTTTATTACTATATGCGAACTCGGCTAGCTTACAATATATGAACCAGGGCCGTTTATTACTATATACGAACTCGGCTAGCTTACAATATATGAACCAGGGCCGTTTATTACTATATGCGAACTCGGCTAGCTTACAATATATGAACCAGGGCCGTTTATTACTATATGCGAACTCGGCTAGCTTACTATATATGAACCAGGGCCATTTATTACTATATGCGAACTCGGCTAGCTTACTATATATGAACCAGGGCCGTTTATTACTATATGCGAACTCGGCTAGCTTACAATATATGAACCAGGGCCATTTATTACTATATGCGAACTCGGCTAGCTTACATATATGAACCAGGGCCGTTTATTACTATATACGAACTCGGCTAGCTTACTATATATGAACCAGGGCCATTTATTACTATATGCGAACTCGGCTAGCTTACTATATATGAACCAGGGCCGTTTCTTACTATATGCGAACTCGGCTAGCTTACTATATATGAACCAGGGCCGTTTATTACTATATACGAACTCGGCTAGCTTACAATATATGAACCAGGGCCGTTTATTACTATATACGAACTCGGCTAGCTTACAATATATGAACCAGGGCCGTGTATTACTATATGCGAACTCGGCTAGCTAACTATATATGAACCAGGGCCGTTTATTACTATATGCGAACTCGGCTAGCTTACTATATATGAACCAGGGCCATTTATTACTATATGCGAACTCGGCTAGCTTACTATATATGAACCAGGGCTATTTCTTACTATATGCGAACTCGGCCAGCTTACTATATATGAACCAGGGCCGTTTATTACTATATACGAACTACGCGGTTGGATAGGGGCCCCGAAGCCACCAAGGGGCCCCCGAGCTGCCATTATTTGCTATATTTTTTAGAATATCGTCTCTTTTCCTCTTAAAGTGCACCAGATAGTTGTATGTAAACATTAAAGGCGTGCACCCAGACCACCCTAGAGGGCTTGGAATCCCCCCACCATAGTTTTACAAAATAGGATCCTCAAACAGCATTTCGCATAGGGCCCCCAAAAGGTTAGAAACGGCACTGGTTATATAGTATTCCTTTCTTCCCTCGATGGGTCAGCCAGTGTAGGAGAAAAGTAATAGTATAAAAAAGTTTCAGTATAGAGAAAAATAATGTGTCACTCTTAAAAACATAAAAATTTTCTTCATTTCTTTCTTCATTCTTCTTCTTCTTTCTTCAATCTTTCTTCTTCTTTCTTCTTTCTTCTTCTTTCTTCTTTTCTTCTTTTTTTCCTTCATCTTTTTAAGCATCTTATACAAAAAATGTCAATCTTAGAACATAAAAATCTTCTCATCTTCTTCTTAAACATCTTCTTATAACAGGGAAATAAGTGTCGTGCCTGAAAATAAGTGTAGTGTAATAAGCCACTGTAGGAGGGAGCAATGAGTGTCTCTAAGGGTTTCCCGAAGACTATCACACTCACATCCATCATACTTTAGCGGACAGGTTGAGGGGAACGAGGGTGTCTGGTGAGGGGAATTAGGCAGCTCTCCTATATTATTATACTATACGACAGTCATTGATGGGTCTATAGCATGACATTACACTCGCTGGTCTTATACAACGTGTGTGTGTGTGTGTGTGTGTGTGTGTGTGTGTGTGTGGTGGTGTGTGTGTGTGTGTGTGTGTGTGTGTGTGTGTGTGTGTGTGGTGTGTGTGTGTGTGTGTGGGGTGTGTGGTGTGTGTGTGTGTGTGTGTGGTGTGTGTGTGTGTGTGTGTGTGTGTGTGTGTGTGTGTGTGTGTGCGTGCGCGCGCGTGTGTTATTGAAGTCGTACCTACTCAGCCAGACTTGGAATGTTTGATCACGCAACTTCATTCAACAGCATATCTACACACACACACACACACACACACACACACACACACACACACACACACACACACACACACACACACACACACACACACACACACACACACACACACACACACACACACACACACACATACACACACACACACACACACACACACACACACACACATACACACACACACACACACAAGGACTATGAATTACTAATCTATAAATCGAAATCCAAATACCACACGTGCAACTGCGGACATAAGCGACGAGAACCTAACCTAAGTATACAGGGGGCTTCCAAGACTCGCGCCCCCGCAGCGAGGGTGTAACAGGGGACAGCGCACGTCACCACCCTGAGTGCCAGTATGCAGCTCAATAGAAACCATTAACACATATTACACAGTACGAACTTAGCACATCAATACCTGGACACAAACAACTGCTCCTTGTCCTCTACTCCCCAGTCATTTCCTTTCTCTACTCCTCATGGGGGAAGCGGCAGCAGTGGTTAGCGTCTCCGAGTGACGTTCTCGGTGACCCGAGTTCGATCCCCGATGAGGGCGAATAATCACTTAAAATCTTTCTGCACCGTCGAGTGGCCTAAGAACACCCACATGCTGCCCATTAACTCTACCTTGGATTGTGAGTGCATCGGAGGACACAGGGGGGCGGCATGAGCCTCTAATCACAGGCGTCACTATAACAATCCTGCCTGCGCCACCACGGGCGAGGGCCAACCATCACTGTCCTCAAGTGAACCTCCAGGACCTACCATCCCACCCCTGGAGCTCACTGCCTACACGCGTTATAGGCACACCAAAAAAAAAAAAAAAAAAAAAAAAACGTCTTACTCTCCTTTTCTTCTTTTCTTCCGTCCTGTTTTCGCTCCTCTCCGACCATAACAAAAAAAAAGCCACTCTTAAGAACATAAGAATCTTCATCTTTTTAAACATCTTATAACAAAAAAATAAAAATGTCACTCTTACCGCACGGCGTCTCACTGTGGCCTGCAGCTCATTGTGGACTCACCTGGGGAAGAACAAAATATTAATCATACAACACATAGCACATGAGGATAAGACAATAAATAAAATAAGAAAAATACAAATGAATGCAGAGTAACAACATATCATCAGTTGAAAGCAGTAGATGCAACTGTGAACTGATGCAACTGTGCAAATCAAAATCAGTCCTTCTTTAGAAAAAAACATGTATTTATATATTTTTATATTATAGACAAGACTATTAGGATAAAACAATGATATACGAATAAATAGAAGAAAAAAATGCATAAGTAACAATATATTATCAGTTGAAAGTAATATACGCATCTAGTGTCACAAACCAGTCACCAGTCCTTCCTTAGAAAAACCCATGAATTTATCATTTCTTAACTAAAGACCATAGACTATTAGGATAAAACAATTATATAAGATTAAATATACAAAAATACCTGAATGCAAAAGTAACACTATAATATCAATTGCAAGCAGTACATGCCACTAGTGTCCCAAAAGCTGTCCTTCCTCAAAAAACATGTATTTATAATTTTTATTTTTCTCCTTCGTGGTCTGTTAAGGGTCGTGATGATGAGACCCTCGCCTCTTCACACCCTCACTAATGCCGCCCCGCTAAGCACACTCCAAAAAAGAGGAGAGAGGAAAGCTAGAAGTGTTTAGAAAGTTCTTATATTGTCAGAATCGTACATAATAGTTCTCGTCCGTTTCTACCAACATACATACTCTATACACTGGTTTTTTAACGAGGTGAAAAAGTCTGCCCCCTTGCTGCTTACTGACTGATATTTGATGCCAGGAGAAGGGAATACTACGCTTCTTCTAAATTTCAGTTGTATTTTATCATTGTTAACCATATTATCAGGTAAATATAGGCATAACTTTAAGCATGAGACCTTAACCCCTTCACGCCCAGATCTTTCCTTTGCTATATGAAATCGTCTGTTGTTAGCCATAAAACTACAAAAAAGTAACTAAATGAACCAAATTAGCCAATGAACAAGGATATTTAACAGGTCACATCTATAAAACATTGCTTATATTCACTAAAACTCGTCTAATGGTACCCAAATTACAATGGAAATTACGATCTGGGTCTCAAGGGGTTAAGATAGAATGGAATTTTTGTCTCCTTAAAAAAAATAGAGTATAGTTGCGTTCCCCCTTCCAAGTACACACCCTCATGTCATCGTGAGTCTTCTAGGGAGGCTCTTCGCTGTCCAGAAAGAAAATAAGGATCCTCTGTTTTCCTGGACATCGCTTCGCACCTGACACTTCCAGCCCCACGCCTCCCCTAATAACGCACCCTCAACACACCTGTAACCTGCTCTGTCCTACCTGCAGGCCGTACACACTACACACCACCTCGTCCTGTAAAAAAAAATAACTAAAGACACGTACGGTTTCTCTGTGTATTTCCAGGACGTGCAAGGTAAGAGGCTGTCCTGGGAAAGAAAATGAAGCAGCGAGCCACAAAAATAAAACTAATAGGTAAGTGAGGAGGGATTTTTAGGCTAGGTTAGTGTTAGGTAAAATAACTAAGAACATGTACGTTTCTCTGTGTATTTCCAGGACGTTCCAGGTAAGAGGCTGTCCTGGGAAAGAAAATGAAGCAGCGAGCCACAAAAATAAAGCTAATAGGTAAGTGAGGAGGGTTTTATAGCCGCGTCAGCACTCGTCTGGGACCTTACTCAATTACCGCTGCGAGGAGGTCTTGGGGAACAACACTTGCCTGGCTGAAGGGCTCTCGTGACGCAAGGGTAAAGGGGGGAGGGTGTCAGAGGGTCACAAGGGCGCCACTGGATGAGGTAAAGAGAGGTGAAGACAGAAACAAGACGTGGACAGTTATACAATACTATATGAAAGCAGATATTTGAGGGAGAAGAAGAAGAAGAGGAAGAGAGAGAGAGAGAGAGAGAGAGAGAGAGAGAGAGAGAGAGAGAGAGAGAGAGGAGAGAGAGAGAGAGAGAGAGAGAGAGAGAGAGAGAGAGAGAGAGAGAGAGAGAGAGAGAGAGAGAGAGAGAGAGAGAGAGAGAGAGAGAGAGAGAGAGAGAGAGAGAGAGGAGAGAGAGAGAGAGAGAGAGAGAGAGAGAGAGAGAGAGAGAGAGAGAGAGAGAGAGAGAGAGAGAGAGAGAGAGAGAGAATCTTTACCACTGAGGAAGGGTGAGGAAGAGTGAGAAAAAATGGTGGTGTCAAGAAAAAAATTGTTCGAGTGGAAGGAAAGGAATGTTAGAGAGGAAAAAAATGTAGTGACAAGAAGAGACTGTAAGAGGTGGAGAAGGAAGAGGATGAGAGAGAGAGAGAGAGAGAGAGAGAGAGAGAGAGAGAGAGAGAGAGAGAGAGAGAGAGAGAGAGAGAGAGAGAGAGAGAGAGAGAGGATGAGACAGGGTAGAGAGAATATATAATCTATAAAAAGGACAGTTGCAGATTCTCCTTTGAAGCAATATAGAGAAGGAATTAGGTGATAATGGTGAAGGATAATGGTGAAGCTAGTGAAAGTGATGATGGTGATGATGATTGTGATGATAATAAGTTCAAGAAAGATAAGACAAACACGTTTTTTTTTAAGAAAACTTTTTTTAAACTCTTTATTTTTAAGTGAATAAAGGAATACAATATAGGCGATGTAGGAAAAGTTGATACGGCTAGTAAGCAGGGTAGAACAAGAAGTAACGGATTCAAACTGGAAAAGTGTAGATTTAAAAAGGAAATTGGGAGAAACTGGTTCACAAATAGGGTGGTGAATGATTGGAATGGACTAAGTCGTCAGGTGGTCAATGCGGAGTCTATTGGGGTCTATTCATGGATGGGGAAGAGAGGTGGATATAGGTAGAGTTAAGTAACAGGAACTACCTCGTGTAGGTCTCACGGCCTCTTGTAGCTTCCTTATTTTCTTATGTTCTTATGTTTTTCTTCAGTAATATTCGTGCAATACTTTAGCTATCGTCCTATAGATAACTGTCGGAGTGGTTGATCTCAATTTTAAAAGTCTGAATAGAGTTATTTTAGAGTGTATATTACAGTAGTTATTTTAAAGTTATTTTAGTTATTTGTTATTTTTTGTTATTTTAAAGTTATTTAAGTTATTATTCAGTTATTTCAGTTATTTTAGTTGTTATAGTTTATTTTATAGCTATTTTAGTTATTTGAGTTATTTGAGTTATCTTATAGTTATATTAGCTATTGTAGAGTATTATGTTATTTTGGAGTTATTTTAGCGATTTAAGATTTATTCTACAATTATTTTAGTTATTTTAGAGTTATTTTAATTCTGTTTTAGCTATTTTATAGGCGTGAAGCAGAAGGGCGGCAAGAAAGTAGCAGGTGTGGAATGTTATACTTCTACCATTTTGTTCCTTCCTCATATTCCTCCCGCCTTGCGTGCGTTGCTGATTTGTTTTCCTGAGTGTATTTTGGAGGATTTTGCCAAGTGACTGACGCTTCGAAATGAGACACCAAAGTAAATATGCGAGAACACAATTCGTAAAATCATTCAGGCAGCTCGAATTCGAAGACTTCAGATGCTGTTCTTCGTATTCATAACGTCCTGAGCACTTCCAGGAGACTTTAAATTGCTACTTAACATCATTTCGACCCATTGCACAGTACGTCTTAGGAAAGTAACTTAAGATAAATTGAAATAAACACTCATATGTACTTGCCCATGTATTCCCCTTTGTCTCTTTAGCATTTCAGCCGCTCTAAAATGAAGCCTCTTCCAGGAGCCTTCAAATTGCTACCTAAGAAGATTATTTTAACCAATAATCACCAACGTCTGAGGAAAGTAACTAAAGATATATTGAAAAACACACCCATCCGTACTTTCCCATAAACAAATTGATCACATTAAATTGCTACTTTACAAGACTATTTCGATGTGAACCATATGTCTTAGCAAAATAACCTCAGATCAATTGAAAGACACTCATACGTACTTTCCCAATTATTTCCTTTTGTCTCTATGGCATTTGAACTGTTTTTTTTTTCTTTCTTTCTTTCTCTCTCTTTGGAATTTGTCTCTTATGGCATTTCTACCTAAAAATCAATTGAAAAACACTCATGCGTACTCTCCTAGTTATTCCCCTTGTCTCTTTGGCATTTGAACTGCACTAAAATAAAGCCTCTACGGGACCATACAGTGGGAAGTGTGATGGCGGGCCTGCCACAGTTTAGCTTCCTAGATTTCCCCCGGTACCCATTCACTGTAGGGGCGATAGGTAGTGTGGTGATGGGGTACTGGACTCCTAAGTCTTCACCCATAACTATAGGAGTTCGAGTTAGCAAGTCAATGGATTCACCTCAGAAGTGGCGATATGAAAGTCTACAGTACCATAAAGAAATAGATGATAAAACAATAAGTGATATATATTCATTTCGTATAAAATGGACGAGGACTGTGCGGTCATTTTCTAAGACACTCACTAGTTTTTCCTTGCCTCAAATTAGTGTTTTTTCAAATGGATGTATTTTTATTTTCCGGAAACTCAATAATAAGTTTTATTATTTTTTATTACGAAATCCTAGGGTCACCGTTTCCATTGATAACAATGTATCTCCATCAGAAAAAGCACTAAAACTTGACCAGGAAATAATAGTCAGTGTATCAAAAACCAGGGAAATGACGGAATTGTCCGAAAACAATTGTGCCCCGCCCCGCCCCGCCCCGCATTCGCCAGCCGCCGAGTGGTCCGCTTGCCTCGCCCTGCCGGGAGGATTATTACCCTAACCGAACCAAATCTAACCTCCTAACGGGGGGGGGGGAAGGATCCGCCCTCCTCGACCCCCCGGCCAGATTATGAACCTAACCGAACCTTAACCTAACCTCCTAAAGGGTTGGGGGGCCTCTGGAAAGGGAGTGTGTCTGTATGCGTATTAGACAACTATATCATTTCTACAATATGTATATAAGTTTTGAAGGTTACGCGGAAGTGAATTAATAGTGTACGGTATACTGAGCAAAAAATAATATAGAAAACGTAAGTGGTAACAGCGGTAGCGACTGCGCAGTTCTCGTCCATAATAACCATT
The DNA here is from genome assembly GCA_016584305.1 of Chionoecetes opilio. Taxonomy (NCBI): domain Eukaryota; kingdom Metazoa; phylum Arthropoda; class Malacostraca; order Decapoda; family Majidae; genus Chionoecetes; species Chionoecetes opilio. Next base: position 264,685 of record JACEEZ010011102.1, read on the forward strand.
AATTCTCATACAGTAAAATCAATAATGGTTAAATACTGTATGCATTTGACAAGTTTTCAAACAAACGCATTATCTTTACTTATGACTATACCGACATGAGGGCAAGGAGTCTGATATAAACAATGGGCAGAGAGAGGGTGTGTGGTGAGGGTGTGGAGGGAGGCAGGCGCACCACTCCACCTGGCAGGGCACGGCTCAGAGGGCGACGATGAATCACGGCTGTATCGACAAGGCCTTTCACGGGAGGCAATAACTCACCCGCTCAATAACCTTCGTGACGGGAGGAGTCAGTCAGTCTCGGCCAAGGATAATTTATACTAAACGTTAGTCCGTAAAGTTAGTAGAGTTAGTTATTCCGTAGTTAGTAAAAGACAGAGAGAGAGAGAGTGAGAGTGAGAGTGAGAGTGAGAGTGAGTGAGTAGAGTGAGAAGAGAGAGAGAGAGAGAGAGAGAGAGAGAGAGAGAGAGAGAGAGAGAGAGAGAGAGAGAGAGAGAGAGAGAGAGAGAGAGAGAGAGAGAGAGAGAGAGAGAGAGAGAGAGAGAGAGAGAGAATAATCTATATACACATTCCTGTAAAGTCAAAGATATTTCTCAGTAGTCCAGCTGAAGCTCCTGACTGTAAAACCTATAAGAATACAACGATAAAGTAAAAGAGAGAGAGAGAGAGAGAGAGAGAGAGAGAGAGAGAGAGAGAGAGAGAGAGAGAGAGAGAGAGAGAGAGAGAGAGAGAGAGAGAGAGAGAGAGAGAGAGAGAGAGAGAGAGAGAGAGAGAGAGAGAGAGAGAGAGAGAGAGAGATATTATTGAGACATTATTGATACGTTGATAAAAGCCAAATTTCAAAACCTTTAACTATCACTGCATATTTCGTCATTGCTTTCACCCTAGCAAGCAGAGGCCGGAATCTCCCCCTCCTCGTTGTTGACACTCTCCTTCCTTCTCTTCAGGACGAGAGCTGTCAACACAAGAGGTCGCAGTGGCCTTGCAAGCTTTGGAGTCTTCTTGGAACGGGATATGAACCTCCTTTGTCACTCCTTTGTTATTTACTTTTCACAGGGAATGACGTAGTTATATGACAAAAAAAAATAAAATAGCCAACTAGAAAAATACGTATAATAAAAAAACACGAAAAAAAGAATAGAAAATAATATTAAACTCTTGTTATTTGCTTTTTAAAGGGAATGACGCAGTTAGATAAAAAAAAACTAGCTAGAAAAGATACTAACTTGAAAAAACTAGGAAAAAAGAGAGAAAAAAATACTAAACCCTTTTGTTATTTGCTTTTCAAAGGGAATGACGTAGTTCGATTACAAAGAAAAAAAAATAACACGGCGTTCATACTAACTAGACTTGGCAAAAAAATGACTATACTTCAATTATATCCCGAAGTAAATTGGCCTACCCCTCTGTTTTTATTTTATTCTCCTACTGTCTTCTTTATAGGGACTGGCAACTAAACGGGCTTTGTGTTACCCATTTTTGTTGTGCCCTTGGACGGTTCCTTGTGATGTAAAAAAAGAATTAAAAAAAAAAAAAATTTTTTTTTTTATATATATATATATATATATACTTACTATATTTACTAATTACTACTATATTATATACTACTACAACACTTCAAATGAACTCAAACTTAACTAGCCTACCAAAAAAAAAGTAACATAGCGTCTATACTAACTAGATTTCGAGGATGAAAGATATACATTGACATATATATTATAATGCTATAACCCAGTAACAACAAGACAACTATTACCTTCAGACAAGCAAAAAAAAAAACAATGCTGTGAATTTACTGAAAAACTGAACAAGCAATGAAACAGCAAATAGGCAAACCGCTACGATGTGTGTGTGTGTGTGTGTGTGTGGTGTTGTGTGGTGTGTGTGTGTGTGTGTGTGTGTGTGGTGTGTGTGTGTGTGTGTGTGTGTGTGTGTGTGTGTGTGTGTGTGTGTGTGTGTGTGTGGTGTGGTGTGTGTGTGTGTGTGTGTGTGTGTGTGTGTGTGTGTGTGTGTGTGTGTGTGTGTGTGTGTGGTGTGTGTGTGTGTGTGTTGGGGTGTGTGTGTGTGTGTGGAGAGGTGTGTGTGTGAGAGAGAGTGTGGGGTGATGATGGGGATGAGTAGAGTGAGATGTGGATGAGGTAGTGGATGGGATGTAGAGGGGAGGGTGTAGATGGATGTGGATGGTAGTGAGGTGATGGGTGAGTAGAGTGGATGAGGTGAGTAGGGAGGTGTGATTGTGGTGATAGCCGGGGGATTGGTATAGAGCGACCAGACAGTGTGAGTGAGGAGGAAGGAGTGGCAGGTAGTGTGACATGTGTGATGGGGAGGTAGAGTGAATTTGGACAGTGTGATGTAGAGATGTGTGGAGGTGGATGTGAAGAGAGATGAGGACGGACAGGAGTGGTGTGGATAATTCTAGGGTGTGAAGGTTGAGTGAGCGGTGTAGTACGAGCAGTAAGGATGTGATTGACGGTACGTGACGACGGAGAGTGTGGGTGAGGTGTGGGGTGCGTGAGCCACTGGGAAGGCGGGATGAGTGTCAAAGGAACGTGATTTAAGTGTTTGTTCTTTTGTGTGTTCCCGGATGGAGGAGGAGGGTTGTGTGTCACTATGTGATGGTTGGAGTGGATGTGCTGGATGGTGGGTGATGGATGATAGTGTGCTGGATGTGGATGTGGATGACTGGATGCTAGAACTGGATGATGGATGAGACTGAGATGGCGGAGAGTGGATGACATGAGATGATGGAGACAGATAACGGATGAGAGGATGGCTGGAGGAGGTGATGGATAGAGGGCAGAGAGATGGAATGAAGAATACGGAGAGATGAGACCAGCAGAGGCATAGTACAGAACGAGACGAACATGACAGGAGACAAGAACTACAATATACAGGAGCAGGAGAGACAGAAATAGAGAAATAGACACAGACAGAGAGAAAATTCAGAAAGAAAGAGAGAGAGACAGACAGAGAAAGAGAGATAATTCAGACGGGGAAGATCAGAGCAAGCCCAAGGACAGACAGACAAACAGACAAACAGACAGACAGACAGACAGACAGACAGACAGACGGAGGGAGGGAGGGACGGAAGCCACCAACGAAAGGCAAATGACTCAAAGGAACGTGATTTAATTTGTTCCACTTTTTGGTGTTCCCGGATGGAGGACAGGAGAGGCTTTGTTGGCTCACTATGGATGACTGGATGACTGGATGGCTGGATGGCTGGGTGACTGGATGACTAGATGGCTGGATGGCTGGATGACTGGATGACTGGATGACTAGATAACTGGATGACTGGATGGCTGGATGGCTGGGTGACTGGATGACTAGATGACTGGATGACTAGATAACTGGATGACTGGATGGCTGGATGGCTGGGTGACTGGATGACTAGATGACTGGATGACTAGATAACTGGATGACTGGATGGCTGGATGGCTGGGTGACTGGATGACTAGATGACTGGATGACTAGATAACTGGACGGCTGGATGGCTGGATGACTAGATAACTGGATGGCTGGATGGCTGGGTGACTGGATGACTAGATAACTGGACGGCTGGATGACTGGATGACTAGATAACTGGATGGCTGGATGGCTGGGTGACTGGATGACTAGATGACTGTATGACTGGATGGCTGGATGACTAGATAACTGGATGGCTGGATGGCTGGATGACTAGATAACTGGATGGCTGGATGACTGGATGACTAGATATCTGGATGGCTGGATGGCTGGATGACTAGATAACTGGATGGCTGGATGGCTGGATGACTAGATAACTGGATGGCTGGATGGCTGGATAACGGGATGACTGGATGATTGGATGGGTGCATGACTGAATGATTGGATGGCTGGATGACTAGATAACTAGATAACTGGATGGCTGGATAACGGGATGACTGGATGATTGGATGGGTGCATGACTGAATGATTGGATGGCTGGATGATGCTTTTCCCTTACCTGGTATTGAGTTCATCCACCACAATGAAAATAGCGGATTGTCATTTCCATTCCAGGTTCGATTTCATCTTTTCTTTTGATCTTTTGCTTTACCAGTTGTTACATTACACCTCTCCGAAAAGTAATATTTGAGGCTTTGATAATACACTTTTTACTTTTCTTTCCTTCGTCTTTTTCATCACGTTTATTGCTTAAATGGCAGGCCTTCCATTTGGCCAGAAACCTCATTTTTTTTTATATCAGACAGAGAATAAAATGACTGAATCCGTAATTTCGGTGGAATTCTAAAAGAGCAACTCTGTGAAAATTTAATGCAGACAATTAATAGATAAGTACTTAGTCATAAGGACATGAATAATACGCGTACATAGACAGTGTCATCCTGGGGGTTTAAATAACTTATGATTAGAGGAAGTAATAATTGACAAACATCCCTTGGGAACAGAGAGAGAGAGAGAGAGAAGAGAGGAGAGAGAGAGAGAGAGAGAGAGAGAGAGAGAGAGAGAGAGAGAGAGAGAGGAGAGAGAGAGAGAGAGAAGAGAGAGAGAGAGAGAGAGAGAGAGAGAGAGAGAGAGGAGAGAGAGAGAGAGAGAGAGAGAGAGAGAGGAGAGAGAGAGAGAGAGAGAGAGAGAAGAGAGAGATAGAGAGAGAGAGAGAGAGAGAGAGAGAGAAGAGAGAGAGAGAGAGAGAGAGAGAGAGAGAGAGAGAGAGAGAGAGAGAGGAGAGAGAGATTGTAGACAGACAGACATATATACAGACACCGATAGACAGACATACAGAAATAAAGAGAGAGAGAGAGATAGTAGACATACATACATACATATATATATACAGACAGACAGACAGACAGAGAGACAGAGACAGAGAGAGAGAGAGAGAGAGAGAGAGAGAGAGAGAGAGAGAGAGAGAGAGAGAGAGAGAGAGAGAGAGAGAGAGAGAGAGAGAGAGAGAGAGAGAGAGAGAGAGACCGATATATAGACAGACAAAGAGAGAGATAGAGTGTAAACATACATAGGGCTACAGATCCACAGACAGGCAGACAAACATTCACACATACAGATACACAAGACAGACAGACAAACAGAAAAAGATAGCATAGCGCAGGTTGTTTATATTACAGGGAGTGAGGGGAAAGTGGGGTGAGGGGAATTCTTCTTCCGTGTAGTGGCTCTTGACCCCTTACTCAGCCCTCGTGAGGGGACAAAAGAGAGAGGGGAGACGAGGGGAATGACGAGCAGGGGACGAGGAGATAATGAAGGAACGAATTAATGCCAATGAAAATATGACGTGGAAACATATGATGGGTAAGAGAGAGAGAGAGAGAGAGAGAGAGAGAGAGAGAGAGAGAGAGAGAGAGAGAGAGAGAGAGAGAGAGAGAGAGAGAGAGAGGGGAGAGAGAGAGAGAGAGAAGAGAGAAGAGAGAGAGAGAGAGAGAGAGAGAGAGAAGACGAGAGAGACGAGAGAGAGAGAGAGAGAGAGAGAGGAGAGAGAGAGAGAGAGAGAGAGAGAGAGAGAGAGAGAGAGAGAGAGGAGAGAGAGAGAGAGAGAGGAGAGAGAGAGAGAGAGAGAGAGAGAGAGAGAGAGAGGAGAGACTTATTTCTCCTACTTATTTCCCTTCTTTTTCTTTCTTCCTTCTTTTCACAATCTTTTCCTCTTTTTCCTTCCTTTCTTCCCTTCTTAGCTAACCTCTTTTCCCTCCTCACCCCCCACACACGACATTCTTCAAGACAGTAACTCAACCCCCGGTAAGAAGTGGATCTTTGAAGCCTCTTAAGGGAGCGCTCTTTAAGTCTTGCAATTTGATTAGTGAGGAAAGAAGGGGAGCTTTACGTGACCTCTTTAACCTCTTCACGCCCAGATCTTTCCTTTACTATATAAAATTGTCTGTTGTCGAGCCATAAAATAATGAAAAGTAACTGAATATACCAAATTAGCTAGTGGACAAGGATACTAAACAGGTCATATCTATAAAAGATTGCTTATATTCACTAAAAATCGTCTAATGGTACTCTAATTACATTGGAAATTACGTTCTGGGTCTCAAGGGGTTAAGTGCTCACACCCTTCTGACTCTCTCCTTCACCAGCAGACCATATAATGAGGATATAAACACACATGAATAGTTATAGGTTGTGGTTGCTTGTTAATAGTTGTAGTTTATGGTAAATAGTAGAGGTTGTGGTGATAGTTGTGTTAGTTGAATTAGTTAGTTAAATTAGTTAGTTGAATGAATGAATGAAAGTAATGTTGTAATAGTTGTGGTTTATGGTAATTAGTAGAGGTTGTGGTGATAGTTGTGTTAGTTGAATTAGTTAGTTAAATTAGTTAGTTGAATTAGTTAGTAATGTTGTAATAGTTGTGGTTTATGGTTACTAGATTACGTTGTGTTTGACATCGCATCATATGTAGGAGACGTCGGATGAGAAAAGTAATAATGAGAATGATAGCAATAATTGTATTAGTATAATGAAAAGCAATAAAAAAAACAAGAACAGTGATGATGTGATAATAATAATAATTAATAATCGTATCATATGTAGGACACGTCGGTAGGATATCAGATTAAATGTACCAATGGATTGCAATCACTATAAAATGATTGCAATAGTATAATGAAAACGATAAAAAACAATAAGTGATGATGATAAGGATAATAATGATAATAAGGATGATGATAGCAGCAATAATGATAAAAATAATGATAATGATAATAGTAATAATGGTAATTGGCAGAAGTGGTGGACTGCGTATGCAAAAGGGAGTCAAAATTAGCATATATCTCACTTTCCCCTGACAACAAAGAGTCTCTCTCTCTCTCTCTCTCTCTCTCTCTCTCTCTCTCTCTCTCTCTCTCTCTCTCTCTCTCTCTCTCTCTCTCTCTCTCTCTCTCTCTCTCTCTCTCTCTCTCTCGTGACTCAGCCCTCTCACTCACTTCTTATCCATCACTTCTAACCCTCACAAACATATTCAGGTATTTAACGATAGAGACAAAATGGTACCCGGGATAATAACAAGTAAGTCCCATGAAGAAAAGCAATAGGTGACATAATTCGCTGAGTGACGCGTTCATGTATAAACAAACAGCCCTATATTCCCTCCTATCCTATTTCTACTAAGGCATTACACATATACATACTTTTGTTTATTATATTCAAGTTTTGTTTCAGGTTGATCCGGCTGAAGGGTTGAGTAACATGTATGCACGTGTGTGTAGGATTAATATTAGCTATTTCTACTAAGTAATTACACACACTCATATTTTCTGTTTATTATATTTGAATTTCGTTTCGGGTAGATGTAGCAAAGGGTTGAGTAACATGTTGTGTGTGTGTGTGTGTGTGTGTGTGTGTGTGTGTGGCAAGGAGGAAGAAGCTGAAACTATTTGTAACATTTATAGATTTCTCACAAGCATATGATAGAGTTCCCAGACATAAGTTGTTTAGAGCTTTACTACGCTTAGGTTGTGGATCAATTATGTTGGGTGCCTTGGTTGCCATTTATACCCAGACAGAGAGCTTGCTTGGAACAACCGTAATACTAATTACGATGGGAGTAAGACAGGGATCACCTACTTCAGGTTTGCTGTTTATTTTGTTTGTAGAAGAGTTAATAAAGATTATTAAAGGTGGTTGTGAACTAGACGGATTTCTACAATGGCTTCATATTCTTGTACTTATGGATGACAGTCTTACTTTCAACAACGAGATGTAACATGCTGAAAAAGATGTCTTTGCTTCAAAATTATTGTACAGAATATGGTATGAAAATCAAAGACCAAATTTTTTGTGATAAATGGCGGTGTTGGTGATTCGGAGGTGTTGGTGGTGAACGGGTTAGTGGTGGAGCACTGCCAGATGTATGTGTACCTTGGCTCGCCGTTCACGAGTGATGGTTCAGTGTCATCCGCCGTCACAGCTCACGCTAAAAACAAGATGTCCCATGTCTTAAAATTTGTCTCCTTTGTAAATAAAAATAATGATGTCCCCTTTATGGTGAAAAAACGAGTCTTTGACGCAGCACTGATGTCTTCATTGATGTATGGATGTGAATCGTGGATAGGAGCAGACCTGAAACCCATGGTGAAGCTTTACAACTGGTGCTTGAAAAAAACTACTAGGGGTTAGGAAATCTACGTGTAACGATGTTTGTTATGTGGAATCAGGTTACCCCACTTTACAAGATTTAGTGAAATATAGACAACATAAATTTTTCCGTACTGAGTGGCATGAGAGATCCCAGTATAATGATGACCCACTTGCTTTTGTAATAAATTTAGTTCAAAATTCAGGAACATGTACAAGTAGATTAGTTAGGAACTTTGTAAATGAGGATGTAACACCGTTAAGTGAAGCAATGTTAAATGTAATTGACGGTATAAGACAAAGTGATTCATCTAGAAGATTAACTTACAAATGTATCAACCCGGAAATGGAAGTTCATGAGGTATATAAAGAAAGAAATGTAATAAATGAAATTCATAGGTTATCTTTCACACAGTTCCGTATCAGTGGACATTCACTAGCGTGTGAAACGGGTAGATGAAACAGGCGAGGCAGAGGCCGCCTGCCGCTTGAGGAAAGGCTATGTAGGTGTGGTGACATACAGACTGAGCAACACGTTATACAACAATGCCCCATGACACAAAGTATTAGAGATTTATACCAATTCACCACGATGAACGAGTTATTCTCCATTCAGTTTCACTGCAACTCTTTGTAAAATTATTCATGAGGTTCTGAATACCTATAAGTAACTAGATAGCCAAGGCTGGAATTGTTAATATATTGAGCATATGCTGTGGACTGCAGTTATAATTAGTTGATAGTTTAATGATTGTTTAAATTAGTATTTAGGAATTATGTTTAATGATTATTATGTTTAAGTTAGTATTTAGGAATTATGTAATATCAATATTTATACCTGCATACTGTGGTCATAAAACTAGTGTTGTGTTGTGTGTGTGTGTGTGTGTGTGTGTGTGTGTGTGGTGTGTGGGTGTGGTGTGGTGTGGTGTGTGTGTGTGTGTGTGCAGGAAAGGTGTGTGCAGTTGTTATGCTCTCATAAACCTGCCTCACTTATTTCATCATACCTACAATTCCTCAAAACAAATCTACGGCAAAACAGACAGCGTAGGAATAAGTTTATAGCTCTGGAGGGGAAGAGAGGAAATGCGAGGACCGGAGGGCTCTGAGCTAACCCGGCGCCTGGAGTTTTTATGTTTGTTACACGCCCCTGAAATTAAACTGGAGGCTGAAATTAAGGTTGTGCAGAGTGATGGACAGATAGCATTTAACACTTGATTCCCATGTGTAGCTACCATGAACATTTTAGTTTAACACGCTTTTAACCCCTTCACGCACAGATCTTTCCTTTGCTATAAAAAATTGTATGTTTTCGAGCCATAAAATTAGGAAAAGAGACTGAATATACCAAATTAGTTAGTGGACATGGACAAGGGTACTAAACAGGTCATTTCTATAAAACATTGCTTATATTCACTAAAAATTGTCTAATGGTACCCAAATTACAATGGAAATTACGTTCTGGGCCTCAAGGGGTTAATCTGAGCTCTAATCTCTGCTACAGTATTTCTTCATTTTTAACACGCTTTCAATCTGAACTCAGCAGTATTTCTTCATCTTGAACACGCTTTTAATGTGAACTCAGCAGTATTTCTTCATCTTTAACACGCTTTTAATGTGAACTCAGCAGTATTTCTTCATCTTTAACACGCTTTTAATCTGAACTCAGCAGCATTTCTTCATCTTTAACACGCTTATAATCTGAACTCAGCAGTATTTCTTAATCTTGAACACGCTATTAATCTGAACTCAGCAGTATTTCTTCATCTTGAACACGCTTTTAATCTGAACTCAGCAGTATTTCTTCATCTTTAACACGCTTTTAATCTGAACTCAGCAGTATTTCTTCTTCTTTAACACGCTTTTAATCTGAACTCAGCAGTATTTCTTCATCGTTAACACACTATTAATCTGAACTCAGCAGTATTTCTTCATCTTTAACACGCTTTTAATCTGAACTCAGCAGCATTTCTTCATCTTTAACACGCTTTTAATCTGAACTCAGCAGTATTTCTTCTTCTTTAACACGCTTTTAATCTGAACTCAGCAGTATTTCTTCATCTTTAACACGCTTTTAATCTGAACTCAGCAGTATTTCTTCATTTTTATCACGCTTTTAATCTGAACTCAGCAGTATTTCTTCATCGTTAACACACTATTAATCTGAACTCAGCAGCATTTCTTCATCTTTAACACGCTTTTAATCTGAACTCAGCAGTATTTCTTAATCTTGAACACGCTATTAATCTGAACTCATCAGCATTTCTTCATCTTTAACACGCTATTAATCTGAACTCAGCAGCATTTCTTCATCTTTAACACGCTTTTAATCTGAACTCAGCAGTATTTCTTAATCTTGAACACGCTTTTAATCTGAACTCAGCTGTATTTCTTCTTCTTTAACACGCTTTTAATCTGAACTCAGCAGTATTTCTTTATCTTTAACACGCTTTTAATCTGAACTCATCAGCATTTCTTCATCTTTAACACGCTTTTAATCTGAACTCAGCAGTATTTCTTAATCTTGAACACGCTTTTAATCTGAACTCAGCAGCATTTCTTCATCTTTAACACGCTTTTAATCTGAACTCAGCAGCATTTCTTCATCTTTAACACGCTTTTAATCTGAACTCAGCAGTATTTCTTAATCTTGAACACGCTTTTAATCTGAACTCAGCAGTATTTCTTCATCTTTAACACGCTTTTAATCTGAACTCAGCAGCATTTCTTCATCTTTAACACGCTTTTAATCTGAACTCAGCAGCATTTCTTCATCTTTAACACGCTTTTAATCTGAACTCAGCAGTATTTCTTAATCTTGAACACGCTTTTAATCTGAACTCAGCAGCATTTCTTCATCTTTAACACGCTTTTAATCTGAACTCAGCAGTATTTCTTAATCTTGAACACGCTTTTAATCTGAACTCAGCAGTATTTCTTCATCTTGAACACGCTTTTAATCTGAACTCAGCAGTATTTCTTCATCTTTAACACGCTATTAATCTGAACTCAGCAGCATTTCTTCATCTTTAACACGGTTATAATCTGAACTCAGCAGTATTTCTTCATCTTTAACACGCAATTAATCTGAACTCAGCAGCATTTCTTCATCTTTAACACGCTTATAATCTGAACTCAGCAGTATTTCTTAATCTTGAACATGCTTTTAATCTGAACTCAGCAGTATTTCTTCATCTTGAACACGCTTTTAATCTGAACTCAGCAGTATTTCTTCATCTTGAACACGCTTTTAATCTGAACTCAGCAGTATTTCTTCATCTTGAACACGCTTTTAATCTGAACTCAGCAGTATTTCTTCATCTTTAACACGCTTTTAATCTGAACTCAGCAGTATTTCTTCATCTTTAACACGCTTTTAATCTGAACTCAGCAGTATTTCTTCATCTTTAACACGCTTTTAATCTGAACTCAGCAGTATTTCTTCATCTTTAACACGCTTTTAATCTGAACTCAGCAGTATTTCTTCATCTTGAACACGCTTTTAATCTGAACTCAGCAGTATTTCTTCATCTTTAACACGCTATTAATCTGAACTCAGCAGTATTTCTTCATCTTTAACACGCTATTAATCTGAACTCAGCAGTATTTCTTCATCTTGAACACGCTTTTAATCTGAGCTCAGCAGTATTTCTTCATCTTCACCATACACATGTCCTAAGCATGGCATCTCCGCGTTCTGCTACTGTACAATAATGATGAAATTAAAACCTGATCCTATATGAAGTGCCTGACGGTTTCTATGTTTTATTTTTACATCATCAAGGACTGGACAAGGTAAACAAAAAAAGTAACAAAAAGCCGTCTGTATTCAAAAGCGGTGTTCAAAAAGCTGTATTCATATGTTTGGCACGAGTTTCTTATGTCTCGAGTAGGTATTTTACTCTCACTTCAGCTATTATCCCTATCCGCTGTGTAACCCATATTTGAGCGTGAATCTTTTCCAGTGAGCGAATTGGAGTCGCCTGGGATGAGTGACAAGGCAGACGTTCTCTATTAAGACCTGCTTCCTAGTCTCTCCTCCTTCTCTCCTTCCCTCCTTTCGCTGTCACTTGGTCCTCATTTCGCTCTATCCTTCTCCCTGCTTCCTACTCTTTCCTTCTCCCTGCTTCCTACTCTTTCCTTCTCCCTGCTTCCTACTCTTTCCTTCTCCCTGCTTCCTACTCTTTCCTTCTCCCTGCTTCCTACTCTTTCCTTCTTCCTGCTTCCTACTCTTTCCTTCTCCCTGCTTCCTACTCTTTCCTTCTCCCTGCTTCCTACTCTTTCCTTCTCCCTGCTTCCTACTCTTTCCTTCTCCCTGCTTCCTACTCTTTCCTTCTTCCTGCTTCCTACTCTTTCCTTCTCCCTGCTTCCTACTCTTTCCTTCTCCCTGCTTCCTACTCTTTCCTTCTCCCTGCTTCCTACTCTTTCCTTCTTCCTGCTTCCTACTCTTTCCTTCTTCCTGCTTCCTACTCTTTCCTTCTCCCTGCTTCCTACTCTTTCCTTCTTCCTGCTTCCTACTCTTTCCTTCTTCCTGCTTCCTACTCTTTCCTTCTCCCTGCTTCCTACTCTTTCTTTCTCCTGCTTCCTACTCTTTCCTTCTTCCTGCTTCCTACTCTTTCCTTCTCCCTGCTTCCTACTCTTTCCTTCTTCCTGCTTCCTACTCTTTCCTTCTCCCTGCTTCCTACTCTTTCCTTCTCCCTGCTTCCTACTCTTTCCTTCTCCCTGCTTCCTACTCTTTCCTTCTTCCTGCTTCCTACTCTTTCCTTCTTCCTGCTTCCTACTCTTTCCTTCTCCCTGCTTCCTACTCTTTCCTTCTTCCTGCTTCCTACTCTTTCCTTCTTCCTGCTTCCTACTCTTTCCTTCTCCCTGCTTCCTACTCTTTCCTTCTTCCTGCTTCCTACTCTTTCCTTCTTCCTGCTTCCTACTCTTTCCTTCTTCCTGCTTCCTACTCTTTCCTTCTCCCTGCTTCCTACTCTTTCCTTCTCCCTGCTTCCTACTCTTTCTTTCTCCCTGCTTCCTACTCTTTCCTTCTCCCTGCTTCCTACTCTTTCCTTCTTCCTGCTTCCTACTCTTTCTTTCTCCCTGCGTCCTACTCTTTCCTTCTTTCCCTCCTTTCACTGTCACCTTCCTCCTTCTCATCTCTCTCTATCCTTCTTCGTAATTTCTTCTTTCCTTTCCTCCATTCGCTGTCACTTTCGTCCTTCTCATCTATCCTTCTTCGTAATTTCTTCTTTCCTTTCCTCCATTCGCTGTCACTTTCGTTCTTCTCATCTAACTTTATCCTGCTTCGTAATCGCACCTTTCCCCGTCCCGCTAATCTCGCGTCTGGCAAGCGACGCAGAATGGTTTCCGTCGCATCTCTTTAAGAACAGACCTCCATGCAAAAATTGCGGTCAACATCGATCTTCCAAGAGCGATGACATCATAATTGTCGTAATATTTGAGAAAAACTTACCTACATTCATATTTCCAAGCACACATATTTACAGCTAATAATATTTAATTACTTAACCAACACATACTTAACCTAACCTAACTTAACATATACTTAACCTAACCTAACACATACTTAACGTAGCCTAACCTAACACATATTTAACTTAACCTAACCTAACACATACTTAACCTAACCTAATTTAATCTAAACTAACTATCTACTAATCTAATATAATCTAATTCATCTAATTTAACCTAACCTAATCTAACCTGGGGTCTAAACAATACACAGTCAGACTCACAGATAACATAATAACAATGAACTCAGCACGCTTGAAGAGACAAATGAATGACACGCTATATTTATTATAAACTGTTTTGATGAAGAGTGTGGGAGGCAACACCTGAAAACATGAAGCTATTCCATCTTACATTAAAGAAAATAATTTGAACCGATATCCCACCACGCAAGGACCCCCCTCCCCTTGTTTATATCCTTGTTCTGTATTTCTGTGTTCCATTTATTCTTGTACACCCCCTTTCTTCTATGTAATCTGCCCCCCCCTCTTTTCTTTAATAAATATGTAAAATTGTAACCCCTACCTTTACTACCCCCTTCCTACATCTTCTTTGCCCCCCCCCCTGTACCTCCTCTTCCTGCATCTCCTTCTTTATCACCCTTCTTCCTCTTCCTACATCTGCTTTGCCTCCCACCCTGTACCACCCTCTTCCTGCATCTCCTTCCTTTATCACCCTTCTTCCTCTTCCTACATCTTCTTCCTCAGAGAAATACCAAAACTCATCCAAATATAATAATCTGGGTAAAGTTTTGCAGAAATATCCACCGCATTTTTCTGGTAAAGGATGCAGGCGACGTGAGGCGGTTTCCTAGACGCTTCCTACATGGGTATCCTTAACAACACTCCCTGAAGTCTTCCTGTTGAGGGATCTACTCCGTCAAGCCTTCTCCTACTCCTACCATTCCTCTCCTTCTCCTACCAAGGGGTAATGTAGCGTGAGTCTTATTCTGGGTAACGTTATTTTGCTTACTTTCTTTTTTGTTTACATCATCAGCTTGTCTTGTCTCTCACCCTGCTGCCTTGTCTACTTTAGCCACTCTTTCTTCTTCTTCTTCTTTTTCTTCTTCTTCCACCACCACCACCTTCTTCTTCTCTTCTTCTTCTTCTTCTTCTTCTTCTTCTTCTTCTTCTTCTTCTTTTTCTTCTTCTTCAACCACATTCTTCTTCTTCAACCACATTCTTCTTCTTCTGCTTCTTCTTCTTCTTCTTCTTCTTCTTTTTCTTCTTCAACCACCACCTTCTTCTTCTTCAACCATATTCTCCTTCCTCTTCTTCAACTACACTCTGCCTCTTCTTCTTCTTCAGTCACTCCGACACTCTGCTTCTACCTCTCACACATATCAGGGGTAAGGCTACATAAGGGCTAAGGAGGCAGGCTAACATGTCTCCTAGCAGGGAAGAAGAAGGGAAGAGAGGAAAAGAAAGTAGGAACAGCAGAGAGGAGAAAATAAGAAAAAATTGAAGAGATGAGGCGAACAGTAATCCATAAGGTGGGTTGTAGTGCACTGGTGAGGAGTTGAGAGAGGGGATTGAGGGAAGGAGAGGGGAAGGAGGGGAAAAGGCGGCAAGCAGGGAGTGAGTGAGTGAGTGAGTGAGGGAGGGAGGGAAGGAAGGAGTGAGGGAAGGAAGGAGAGAGGGAGGGAGGAAGGTAAGGAAGGATGGAGGGAAGGAGGTAGGTTGGGAGGGAGGGAAGGAAGGGAAGGAAGGGAAGGAAGGAAGGAGGGAGGGAAGGATGGAGGGAAGGAGGTAGGTTGGGAGGAGGGAAGGAAGGGAAGGAAGGAAGGAAGGAGGGAGGGAAGGATGGAGGGAAGGAGGTAGGTTGGGAGGGAGGGAAGGAAGGGAAGGAAGGAAGGAGGGAGGGAAGGATGGAGGGAAGGAGGTAGGTTGGGAGGGAGGGAAGGAAGGGAAGGAAGGAAAGAGGGAGGGAAGGAAGGAAGGAGTGAGGGAAGGAAGGAGGGAGGGAGGGAGGGAGGAAGGTAAGGAAGGATGGAGGGAAGGAGGTAGGTTGGGAGGGAGGGAAGGAGGGAGGGAGCAAGAGCGTGCGAGTCATGGAAGGAGATAGTAGGGATGAATGATGAAGGGCAAGTATATAAGGAAAGTGCATGAACGAATAGAGCGAGAAAGCAGGAGCGAGGAAAAAGGCAATACATGGGAGGTGGAATGGAGCTGAAAAATCATCCCGACGCACCAACATTGCCAGATTTTGCAGGATTTTTCTTCTTTAAAAAATTTTCATTTACAAAATAATCAAAAAATGTGATTCCAATGTGATTTCAATAAAGAATACGTTGTTGATATTGATTTTCTTCACTGCTTAGGATACATGTTCACAATGCATTAGTTACAAACGGGTAAATCTTACGGTATAGTTAGTTATCATAGCACGAACAGAAAATAGACAACTAGAAAATGTGAGTTTACAAAATAATCAAAAAATATGATTCCAATGTGATTTAAATAAAGAATACGTTGTTGATATTGATTTTCTTCACTGCTTAGGATACATGTTCACAATGCATTAGTTACAAACGGGTAAATCTTACGGTATAGTTAGTTATCATAGCACGAACAGAAAATAGACAACTAGAAAATGTGAGACTCTTGCCAGGGGTGACTCACTAAGAAGCCTGATGACGCATTTGCACTGCCCGAAGACACACACAACAGTCTTTGACGCCTCAAGACCCGGGCAATGCATGGGTCGTCCCTCAAAAGAGCTTCTGGGCCCACGATAGAAAGCACAAAAATAACACCAGGGTCATTTTTTTTTCTAGCCAGGAAGTTTTGTTAGATTGTATTTTCATTGTGTTGAATAAAAAATGGAAACTGGTTCAGAGAGGATGGTGCAGTATAACCCCTTGAGACCCATAACGTAATTTCCATTGTAATTTGACTACCATTAGACGATTTTTAGTGACTATAAGCAATGTATATAGATATGACCTATTTAGTATCCTTGTCGACTAACTAATTTGATATATTAAGTTACTTTTCGAAATTTTATGGCTCGACAACAGACACTTTTGTATAGCCAAGGAAAGATCTGGGCGTGAAAGGGTTAATACAAAAAAGATGGATGAAAGGAATGAAAGAAGTGGTAAATTGCATGAGGAAAGCGGAGTTGCAATGGATATAAAAAATAATATGCTTGTAAATGCTGTCTGAGCGTGGTTGTGTGTGTACGTGGGTGTGGGTGTACGTGGGTGGGTGTGTACGTGGGTGGGTGTGTACGTGGGTGGGTGTGTACGTGGGTGGGTGTGTACGTGGGTGGGTGTGTACGTGGGTGTGGGTGTACGTGGGTGTGTGTACGTGGGTGGGTGTGTACGTGGGTGTGTGTGTACGTGGGTGGGTGTGTACGTGGGTGGGTGTGTACGTGGGTGTGGGTGTACGTGGGTGTGGGTGTACGTGGGTGTGGGTGTACGTGGGTGTGGGTGTACGTGGGTGTGGGTGTACGTGGGTGGGTGTGTACGTGGGTGTGTGTGTACGTGGGTGTGGGTGTACGTGGGTTTGGGTGTACGTGGGATGTGGGTGTGTGTACGTGGGTGTGGGTGTACGTGGGTGGGGTGTACGTGGGTGTTGTACGTGGGTGTGGGTGTACGTGGGTGTGTGTGTACGTGGCTGTGGGTGTACGTGGGTGTGTGTGTACGTGGGTTGGTAGTGGTTGTGTACGTGGGTGTGGTGTGTACGTGGGTGTGGTGTACGTGGGTGTGGGTGTACGTGGGTGTGGGTGTACGGGGTGGGTGTGGGGTTACGTGGGTAGTGGTGTGTACGTGGGTGTGTGTGTACGTGGGTGTGGTGTACGTGGTGGTGTGTAGGGATTGTGTACGTGGGTGTGGGTGTACGTGGGTGTGTGTACATGGGTGGTGTGTACGTGGGTGTGTGTACTGGTGTGTGTGGTGTGTGTACTGTGTGGTTTACGTGGTTGGTTACTGGTACTGGCGTGGGTTTGACAGGGTGGGTGTACAGGTAAGGTTGTGAAGTGTACGTAGTCATGAGTTTGGTTTCTGTTAAAGGTATCATGATAGCTGAGCACATGAACTGGGGAAAGCAAGGGTAGGTATGGTGTACTGGAACATGAAACAGTTATAGTACGAACATACAATAGTATGATTGTTGCATATAGAAAAGAAAATAAAAGGTTTGCAGTATGAAGAAATGAGACCACAAATGAAAATGAGATGTTTGAATTACAGTAAGACCGTCAATGGCAATGGATTTTTTTCCTTAGATAAAAATAAAAGGTTTACAGTTATAAAAAATGACAGCACCAATAAAAATGATGTTGTTAATAATGAAAATATGATGCTGATTGGTAAATGAAGTTGAAAATAATGTTAGTTGTATATGTGATTACGCAAACTGATGAAAAAATGATATAGGAAACACTATAAAAACAATTACATGGAAAATCATATGTATGGACACTATAAAAATTACAATACGAACATCAATAGCCATGTATCTTTTATTCCTTATACAAAAAAAGAAAGGATCTGCAGAAATAACACCACAACTACAAATGAGAGAGAGAGAGAGAGAGAGAGAGAGAGAGAGAGAGAGAGAGAGAGAGAGAGAGAGAGAGAGAGAGAGAGAGAGGAGAGAGAGAGAGAGAGGAGAGAGAGAGAGAGAGAGAGAGAGAGAGAGAGAGAGAGAGAGAGAGAGAGAGAGAGAGAGAGAGAGAGAGTTAGTTGCATATGTCTATTCTCTTACTGTCTTCTTTATATATGGCAAATAAGCGGGATTTTTATTACCTATTCTATTTTTGTTGTCCTTGGCTAGTCCTTTGTGATGTAAACAAAACAAAAAATGTGATTGCGTATACTGATTTCCATGATTAAAACAACGAATTGCGAAGCCGGGACATTATGTAACACAGTCCGAACCATCGCACCGGATCCGGCCTGGTAGAGGTGCTCGCCCGAAGACTTAATCCGGCCGATCGCACTGACGGATTTGATTAAGAGATTCCCGGCGCTGCATTTCCCTTGTCTAACTTGTTGAATCTCGCGAAATTCAGCTCCGTTGTCGGATAGAAATTCTGATTAGCGCTCCATCGCGTTTACGTACTTTACTGTTATCATAGAAACATGGAAGATATTTAATTTTCCCGTATACGTTACATCGTGTTGATCTGATATACTATTGGAATGTGTCTATATTTTGCATGTGATATAATGAAAAAAACGAATCAGCTGTAGCAATAATGTCTCTAAAACCGGAGGTGATAATAAATTGATTGATTGATTGATTGATGCTTCATTAGGCTTAACATAACATACATAAAGTTGATTATTCATTACTTATATAGAAGCCGCGGTCCATTGAGCAGTGATTTTTTAATGGACCTGATGCCTTGGATTTCTTAATTTACAACAAGAGAGACGAAGATAGGTAAATAATAGAACGAAAAACACGAATTCTTAGTCTCGAGTTCTTTCTTGTGTTAGTCAGCGAACAAACGACAACCAAGAAACCGACCAATGAAGAGGTAAGAAGAATAAAAGTAAGAAGACAAGTAAGAAGATAAACGTTAGAATCATTTGCTGTAAGATAAGAGAACGTAAGACAGACAAAGCATGGCAAGAGAGGTGTAGGAAGGTGAAAACAAAGGCAGTATAATTATCTAGTTAGCATTACTCATGAGCCTCAAAGGGACAGAACACCTAAGTATTCAACTATGACTAACTTTATGCATTACTAAAATAATGAAAAAAATTTAAAACCCAGAACAGCAACACTAACTAAAACAAACTGCAATGATTTCCTAGCCACGTCTATTCTATCTAGTTAGCATTACTCAACAGACTCAGAGTGACCGAACACGTATGTATGCAGCCATGAAAAGCTTTATGTATTACTAAAATAAGGAGAATATGTAAAATCCAGAACCGAAACACTAACTAAAGCAAGCAAACTGTAATGATTTCCTAGCTACGTCTATTCTATCTAGTTAGCATTACTCAACAGACTCAAGGTATGACAAGATATATACATTACTAAAATAATTGAAAAAAAGATAACACCAAAAACCGGAACACTAACTAAAGCAAACTGTAATGATTTTCCAGCCGCGTACATTTTATCCTCTACTTCACATGCAGTCTCCATACAAAGGCTCGGACCCCCTTGTACCCCCGGACCGCCTGTACCATCGGACCGCCTGTACCCCCGGACCGCCTGTACCCCTGGACCGCCTGTACCCCCGGACTCCCTGTACCGCCGGACCGCCTGTACCCCCGGACCGCCTGTACCGCCGGACCGCCTGTACCCCCGGACCGCCTGTACCATCGGACCGCCTGTACCCCCGGACCGCCTGTACCCCTGGACCGCCTGTACCCCCGGACTCCCTGTACCGCCGGACCGCCTGTACCCCCGGACCGCCTGTACCGCCGGACCGCCTGTACCCCCGGACCGCCTGTACCCCCGGACCGCCTGTACCGCCGAACCGCCTGTACCGCCGGACCGCCTGTACCGCCGGACCATCTGTACCCCCGGACCGCCTGTACCGCCGGACCGCCTATACCCCGGACCGCCTGTACCGCCGGACCGCCTGTACCCCCGGACCGCCTGTACCACCGGACCGCCTGTACCCCCGGACCGCCTGTACCCCCGGACCGCCTGTACCGCCGAACCGCCTGTACCGCCGGACCGCCTGTACCGCCGGACCATCTGTACCCCCGGACCGCCTGTACCGCCGGACCGCCTGTACCCCCGGACCGCCTGTATCCCCGGACCAGCCTGTATCCCCGCACCGCCTTGTACCCCCGGACCGCCTGTATCCCCGGACCGCCTGTATCCCCGGACCGCCTGTATCCCCGGACCGCCTGTACCCCCGGACCGCCTGTATCCCCGGGACCGCCTGTATCCCCGGACCGCCTGTACCCCCTGACCGCCTGTATCCCCGGACCGCCTGTACCCCGGACCGCCTGTATCCCCGCACCGCCTTGTACCCCCGGACCGCCTGTATCCCCGGACCGCCTGTATCCCCGGACCGCCTGTATCCCCGGACCGCCTGTACCCCCGGACCGCCTGTATCCCCGGACCGCCTGTACCCCCGGACCGCCTGTATCCCCGGACCGCCTGTACCCCCGGACCGCCTGTATCCCCGGACCGCCTGTACCCCCGGACCGCCTGTATCCCCGACCGCTGTACCCCCGGACCGCCTGTATCCCCGGACCGCCTGTACCCCCGGACCGCCTGTACCCCCGGACCGCCTGTACCCCCGGACCGCCTGTATCCCCGGACCGCCTGTATCCCCGCACCGCCTTGTACCCCCGGACCGCCTGTATCCCCGGACCGCCTGTATCCCCGGACCGCCTGTATCCCCGCACCGCCTTGTACCCCCGGACCGCCTGTATCCCCGGACCGCCTGTATCCCGGACCGCCTGTATCCCCGGACCGCCTGTACCCCCGGACCGCCTGTATCCCCGCACCGCCTTGTACCCCCGGACCGCCTTGTACCCCCGGACCGCCTGTACCCCCGGACCGCCTGTATCCCCGGACCGCATGTACCCCCGCACCGCCTTGTACCCCCGGACCGCCTGTATCCCCGGACCGCCTGTATCCCCGGACCGCCTGTATCCCCGGACCGCCTGTACCCCCGGACCGCCTGTACCCCCGGACCGCCTGTATCCCCGGACCGCCTGTACCCCCGGACCGCCTGTACCGCCGAACCGCCTGTACCGCCGGACCGCCTGTACCGCCGGACCATCTGTACCCCCGGACCGCCTGTATCCCCGCACCGCCTTGTACCCCCGGACCGCCTGTATCCCCGGACCGCCTGTATCCCCGGACCGCCTGTACCCCCGGACCGCCTGTATCCCCGGACCGCCTGTATCCCCGCACCGCCTTGTACCCCGGACCGCCTGTATCCCCGGACCGCCTGTATCCCCGGACCGCCTGTATCCCCGCACCGCCTTGTACCCCCGGACCGCCTGTATCCCCGGACCGCCTGTATCCCCGGACCGCCTGTATCCCCGGACCGCCTGTACCCCGGACCGCCTGTATCCCCGCACCGCCTTGTACCCCCGGACCGCCTTGTACCCCCGGACCGCCTGTACCCCCGGACCGCCTGTATCCCCGGACCGCCTGTATCCCCGCACCGCCTTGTACCCCCGGACCGCCTGTATCCCCGGACCGCCTGTATCCCCGGACCGCCTGTATCCCCGGACCGCCTGTACCCCCGGACCGCCTGTACCCCCGGACCGCCTGTATCCCCGCACCGCCTTGTACCCCCGGACCGCCTGTATCCCCGGACCGCCTTGTACCCCCGGACCGCCTGTACCCCCGGACCGCCTGTACCACCGGACCGCCTGTACCCCCGGACCGCCTGTATCCCCGCACCGCCTTGTACCCCCGGACCGCCTGTACCCCCGGACCGCCTGTACCACCGGACCGCCTGTACCCCCGGACCGCCTGTACCCCCGGACCGCCTGTACCCCCGGACCGCCTGTACCCCCGGACCGCCTGTACCCCCGGACCGCCTGTACCCCCGGACCGCCTGTACCACCGGACCGCCTGTACCCCCGGACCGCCTGTACCACCGGACCGCCTGTATCCCCGCACCGCCTTGTACCCCCGGACCGCCTTGTACCCCCGGACCGCCTGTACCCCCGGACCGCCTGTACCCCCGGACCGCCTGTACCCCCGGACCGCCTGTACCCCCGGACCGCCTGTACCGCCGGACCGCCTGTACCCCCGGACCGCCTGTACCCCCGGACCGCCTGTACCCCCGGACCGCCTGTACCCCCGGACCGCCTGTATCCCCGCACCGCCTTGTACCCCCGGACCGCCTGTACCCCCGGACCGCCTGTACCCCCGGACCGCCTGTACCCCCGGACCGCCTGTACCCCCGGACCGCCTGTACCCCCGGACCGCCTGTACCCCCGGACCGCCTGTATCCCCGCACCGCCTTGTACCCCCGGACCGCCTGTACCCCGGACCGCCTGTACCCCCGGACCGCCTGTACCCCCGGACCGCCTGTACCCCCGGACCGCCTGTATCCCCGCACCGCCTTGTACCCCCGGACCGCCTGTACCCCCGGACCGCCTGTACCCCCGGACCGCCTGTATCCCCGCACCGCCTTGTACCCCCGGACCGCCTGTACCCCCGGACCTCCTGTACCATCTGACTCCCTTCATGCAACACTTTTAAGCGGGCAAAGTCAAAGGCTGTTCATTAATTCTACCTTTTCTGACTGACCGCTTTTACTCTTTCACAAAGCTATCTTTTCAACGGATGTTTTAGAGGTTGGTGCATTTTTCCTGAGCCCACTAATTGCATCTGTATACGTATCATGTAGATTTAATACTAAAATATTCACATTACATTATTTTACCTGCTCTACCAACACCCTATTCGAAGAGAAAAACTAAACTTTCGCATGATCCTTTTTCTTACGTCGTGAACTCCAACACGTTACATACAAAATCGATGTGAATGCAGTAATATGGATCCCTTTCATAATTTTTTTTCCGGAGGCAATATTCAAAGGCAATTTTTTCTCTCAGGTTTCCCACACCAAAATTCTTCCATTTGTGTAAGTAAGGGCAGTGCACATAATTTATGGAAGGCTGGAAACATTGTCTCTCAAATGTCGATGTATTTATGAAGCCGTTGATTAATCGCATCGCTATCGTGTTTGTTAATTAATCTATCGATCAATGCATTCCTGTTTGATTGATATGAAGGAAAACAAGGAATAACTCAGATCCAGAGACACACGGTGAGTAACTAGTGAGTGAGTGAGTGTAAGGTAGTGAGTTATGGAGTATTTCTTTTTATTCACGTTGAAGCCTATAGCGCCTGTAGGCTATTTTTAAGTGGTGAGAGTTATTGTTTAATTTGCTATGTATAAAGTAAATAATACGTATAAGTAACGTATCTTAACCTTTGAAATAAGTCTCAGTCAATGGGAGATGTAGACAGAGTGGGTGGTGAGGGAAAAAAATTCAATCTCGAAGGAAATCCTAACTGTCTCCCGTCATTTAATTTTTTCCTTTTTTATCAAGTGCGTCGCAGTGAGTGTAAGGTAGTGAGTTAGTAAGTAAGCGGTGAGAGTTATTGCTTAGTTCGCTACGTAAGAAAAAATTTATTTATGAGTAAAGTATATTAATGAATTCCTGATAATATACAGAACACGAGGATTTATAATTATCTCTTTTACGTATATATAGGCGACGCAATGCACACAAATCATACAGCAACGTGACAATTGAGATCGGGCTGATAACAACGATGGGGCTCGGGCGAAGGGTAAGGTAAAGATAACTTAGGGTAAAGAGATTATAAAAAGAGGCTATAATCTTATAGTATATCTCTTTTTATGTATAAGATTTTTGAATAGTTTCACATACAGCGTGTAACTTTAAGCCTTATTGCAATTTTTGTTTAAATAAAAAAATATAAAAAGTTAAGGTAAAGGTAAGGTAAGGGGCTGCACATTAATCAGCACTCCCAGGCCCTTTGTTTACCCTGACGCCGCCCTGGGGAACTGATAATGTGTGTGTGTGTGTGTGTGTGTGTGTGTGTGTGTGTGTGTGTGTGTGTGGTGTGTGGGTGGTGGGTGGGTGGGTGGGTGGGTGGGTGGGGTGGGTGGGTGGGTGGGTGGGTGGGTGGGGGGTGGGTGGGTGGGGTGGGTGGGGGTGGGTGGGGGGTGGGGTGGGTGGTGGGTGGTGTGTGTGTGTGTGTGTGTGTGTGTGTGTGTGTGTGTGTGTGTGTGTGTGTGTGTGTGTGTGTGTGTGTGTGTGGAGAAACAAGGAGTCAGTTCACGGCCGCGCCATCACCACTTCCATTAATCATATGTCTAATCGATCACCGCCCGCTGTCCGTGACTCAGTTTGCTGAAGCCACAATAATCCCGCGGCCTTGAACCCTGACACGTCTCCACCTATATACACTCCATGACACGTCTCCACCTATATACACTCCATGACGCGTCTCCACCTATATACACTCCATGACACGTCTCCACCTAAATACACTCCATGACGCGCCTCCACCTATATACACTCCATGACGCGCCTCCACCTATATACACTCCATGACACGTCTCCACCTATATACACTCCATGACGCGCCTCCACCTAAATACACTCCATGACGCGCCTCCACCTATATACACTCCATGACGCGTCTCCACCTAAATACACTCCATGACGCGCCTCCACCTATATACACTCCATGACGCGCCTCCACCTAAATACACTCCATGACGCGCCTCCACCTATATACACTCCATGACGCGTCTCCACCTAAATACACTCCATGACGCGCCTCCACCTATATACACTCCATGACGCGCCTCCACCTATATACACTCCATGACACGTCTCCACCTATATACACTCCATGACACATCTCCACCTATATACACTCCATGACACGCCTCCACCTATATACACTCCATGACACGTCTCCACCTATATACACTCCATGACACGTCTCCACCTATATACACTCCATGACGCGCCTCCACCTATATACACTCCATGACGCGCCTCCACCTATATACACTCCATGACGCGCCTCCACCTATATACACTCCATGACTCGTCTCCACCTATATACACTCCATGACTCGCCTCCACCTATATACACTCCATGACGCGCCTCCACCTATATACACTCCATGACGCGCCTCCACCTATATACACTCCATGACGCGGTCTCCACCTATATACACTCCATGACGCGTCCCACCTATATACACTCCATGACTCGTCTCCACCTATATACACTCCATGACGCGTCTCCAACTATATACACTCCATGACGCGCCTCCACCTATATACACTCATGACGCGCCTCCACTATATACACTCATGACGCGCCTCCACCTATATACACTCCATGACACATCTCCACCTATATACACTCCAGACACGCCTCCACCTATATACACTCCATGACACGTCTCACCTAATCACTCCATGACACATCTCACCATATACACCCTGACACGCCTCCACCTATATACACTCCATGACGCGTCTCCACCTATATACACTCCATGACGCGTCTCCACCTATATACACTCCATGACGCGCCTCCACCTATATACACTCCATGACGCGCCTCCACCTATATACACTCCATGACCGCCTCCACCTATATACACTCCATGACGCGTCTCCACCTATATACACTCCATGACGCGTCCTCCACCTATATACACTCCATGACTCGTCTCCACCTATATACACTCCATGACTCGCCTCCACCTATATACACTCCATGACGCGCTCCACCTATATACACTCCATGACGCGTCTCCACCTATATACACTCCATGACTCGCTCCCACCTATATACACTCCATGACGCGTCTCCACCTATATACACTCCATGACGCGCTCCACCTATATACACTCCATGACGCGCCTCCACCTATATACACTCCATGACTCGCCTCCACCTATATACACTCCATGACGCGTCTCCACCTATATACACTCCATGACGCGTCTCCACCTATATACACTCCATGACTCGTCTCCACCTATATACACTCCATGACTCGCCTCCACCTATATACACTCCATGACGCGTCTCCACCTATATACACTCCATGACGCGTCTCCACCTATATACACTCCATGACACGCCTCCACCTATATACACTCCATGACGCGCCTCCACCTATATACACTCCATGACTGCCTCCACCTATATACACTCCATGACGCGCTCCACCTATATACACTCCATGACACGCCTCCACCTATATACACTCCATGACGCGCCTCCACCTATATACACTCCATGACACGTCTCCACCTATATACACTCCATGACTCGCCTCCACCTATATACACTCCATGACGCGCCTCCACCTATATACACTCCATGACGCGTCTCCACCTATATACACTCCATGACTCGCCTCCACCTATATACACTCCATGACGCGTCTCCACCTATATACACTCCATGACGCGTCTCCACCTATATACACTCCATGACGCGTCTCCACCTATATACACTCCATGACTCGTCTCCACCTATATACACTCCATGACGCGTCTCCATCTATATACACTCCATGACTCGCCTCCACCTATATACACTCCATGACTCGTCTCCACCTATATACACTCCATGACGCGCCCACCATATACATCTGACTCGCCTCCACCTATATACACTCCATGACGCGTCTCCACCTATATACACTCCATGACCGCCTCCACCTATATACACTCCATGACGCGTCTCCACCTATATACACTCCATGACGCGTCTCCACCTATATACACTCCATGACGCGTCTCCACCTATATACACTCCATGACCGCTTCCCACCTATATACACTCCATGACGCGTCTCCACCTATATACACTCCATGACGCGTCTCCACCTATATACACTCCATGACGCGTCTCCACCTATATACACTCCATGACGCGTCTCCACCTATATACACTCCATGACGCGTCTCCACCTATATACACTCCATGACGCGTCTCCACCTATATACACTCCATGACTCGCCTCCTCATTCATTCCT
>JACEEZ010011102.1:299251-309251 GCA_016584305.1 Chionoecetes opilio
CATTTCACAATTTTATACAAAAATACGGATGTAATTTTGTTGGCTTTTTGAAATTACATGACAGGAGTTAGATTTTTACTAATCATGAAATGCCATAAAAATAAAATCATGCATATCATCTACATCGTTTTGATCATGCATATTAAAATACATTCGGAGGTTGTGCAATTGTGTAGCAAAAATCTGATTTCATGAAAGTTCTGCCAAAAAGCATCGGAATTACTTCACCGTGCTAGCAACGACTGCCACACTACAGTCTATTTTTTAATTACTTCACCGTGCTAGCAACGACTGCCACACTACAGTCTATTTTTTAATTACTTCACCGTGCTAGCAACGACGCCACACATCAGTCTATTTTAAATATAGTTAAATAATACATTATAAAACTTCACCGTGCTAGCAACGACTGCCACACTACAGTCTATTTTTTAATTACTTCACCGTGCTAGCAACGACTGCCACACTACAGTCTATTTTTTAATTACTTCACCGTGCTAGCAACGACTGCCACACTACAGTCTATTTTTTAATTACTTCACCGTGCTAGCAACGACTGCCACACTACAGTCTATTTTTTAACGAGGCGAAAATTCCATTCTATCTGAAGGTCTCATGGTTAAGGTTATGCCTCTATTTACCTGATTAACTATGATAAAATACAGCTGAAATTTAGAAGAACCCTACTATTCCCTTCTCCTGACACCAAACAAATATCAGTCAGTAAGCAGCAAGGGGTCAGGATTTTTCACCTCGTTAAAAAAAACCAGAGTATAAGTCTTTTCATCGGGACGCCAGCCTTTGGAGGATAGCCTTGTACAGAAGGCTTTGATAGAACGCTTTGTGTGGCCTAAGATGGCAGAGTAATGGACGCAACCAAGGCTTTATTATATCAACCATAAATTAAAATACACTGCCTGCACAAGCATACCCACTGGAATTCCCTTAAAACATAATTTCCATATCTCTGCCACTAATACCAATGCTCTTTCACCTCCACTTTTACATCACAACCAGAAATAGACAGACTTCACAATAGGACGATTGTACAGAGAGAAAAATAGAACAAAGAAATCCATTGCAAAAAGAACTCCCATCATTATAACTAACACGAAATACGGGATGAACACTGGACTGAAAAGCAGAAATATTACATAGACATTCACAGATAGGAAATGGATGGCTAAAAGAACACACATACAAAAAAGAGAACACAGACTAACGATGCTGTGCCCATTAAATCGAAAAAAAAACAGAGCATATCCAAAAAAAATTACGACGCGTGGGAAACAAAACGTACGAGAGAGAGAAGAGAGAGAAGAGAGATGGAGAGAGCAGAGAGAGCAGAGAGATGCTAGAAGTAGAGGATGAGGAAGAGAGAGAGAGAGAGAGAGAGAGAGAGAGTGGAGGAAGGGAGAGGGGGGGCTAAAATTTACTCCCCGCATTAAATAGAGCAAAAGCGGGAAGAGAAAATGGTAGGCGGCCAGAGTTACGGAGAGACTAAAAGAAATTGTTTTATACTTAGTTTTAACTGCTGCCTGGCACGAAACTGGCCGAGAGAGAGAGAGAGAGAGAGAGAAGAGAGAGAGAGATGAGAGAGAGAAGCGAGATGAGTACGAGAATGAGAGAGAGAGAGAGTCAGAGCTGGATGAGAGTCAGAGAGGACGAGGAGACGAGATGAGAGGAGAGAGAGAGAGAGAGAAGAGATGAGAGAGGAGATAGAGGGGGGAGGAAGGAGGTCGGGAAGTGTGTGTTTACGTACGTGTGTGTGTGTGTGCGTTTGTGTGATTATGCAGAAACCTTTTTACGATGTGTACTTCTCTCCTCTCTCTCTCTCTCTCTCTCTCTCCTCGTCTCTCTCTCTCTCTCTCCTCTCTCTCTCTCTCTCTCTCCTCTCTCGCAGCACCATCATCTTTATAAGCTTTCATTCCCTTTTGCCGGCGTTATGACAGCCATTTCCTGACGCTGGAGGAAAAGTCTTGGCTGCTTCATCCCTTCCCGTCACCCTTCCTTCACGCCGCGCTCGAGAGACCCTTCCCGCCAAACCCTGTCAACTTGTCAACACGCGGACGGACTAGGCTGCCTTCAGAGACACATAGTCAGTCAATGTTACGTTAATGTCGTTAATGTCTTACAACTAATTCTTGCTTAACCCTCACTTAAAATAAACTTAAGAACTGTGGTTGTTGATGACCTAACTACCTCGTCATCTGCTTAAATACACAATCCACCCATAATTAAGTAACATATATTTTAATCACATCCCTTATCAGATACAATTATGGAAGTTTTTATGTAAGACACTATAAAGCTCTTTTGCTCTTCATGTAAGACAATATAAAGCTCTTTTGCTATTCATGTGAGACAATATAAAGCTTTTTTGTTCTTCATGTATGACGGCATAAAGCTCCTTTGCTCTTCATGTGAAAACTTGCAAAGTGTCTAGATAGGATCAAAGTATCTTATCTTATCTTCATGTGATACAATAAAAAGCTCTTTTACTCTTCATGTAAGACAATATAAAGCATTTTTGCTCTTCAAGGATTCAAAGATCTGTTCAAAAATTGTTCTTCACTCCCATACAATAACATTCCGTGTATGTAGTGGCGAGCCTAAACACTTGACTGCAAGGGCGAGGAAACTGTCGTGTGGGAAGTACGAGAAAGCACGACAAAGCACAACCATCCACCTCCACGAACCGTCCCTAAATATGAGACAACAATGCAAGCTGGACGACCACATGAACCTGTCGTTGG
The DNA here is from genome assembly GCA_016584305.1 of Chionoecetes opilio. Lineage (NCBI taxonomy): Eukaryota > Metazoa > Arthropoda > Malacostraca > Decapoda > Majidae > Chionoecetes > Chionoecetes opilio. The sequence continues at coordinate 302,008 of JACEEZ010011102.1, forward strand.
ATGTGTAATAATGCGGCGGCCTGACCTACGCTGTGTCGTCGTGTGATCTGGAAAGTCAAGAGCGTCGCCAGTGACTGAGAATATAGCGATGCAACTACGCGCCACCATTCATGCTGACGCCGATGGAATATTCTCCTAGGCTCGCCATATACACACAATACTACCAGATCGTCTCAGCACCCCAGCTTGCAATGCTCTCACAGGGACGAGTATTGTGTACTGTGATCCCCTTTGGAATACAGTCTAGTATGTGCAGCTTCCACGCACAACAGTTACTCTCTTAGCTGACTCTGCTATTTAGTATCAAATATTATAATCAACTATGTATCAACTATGACAAGTATGATACTACCAAAATGCTAGTATCAATAACTCATGAATACTAATAATAATTACACCAATATTAATCATCATTACCATTATTAGTGTTGGAAAATCTGGGCCCCTAAGCAGTTTGAACCACCTGAGATAAGTCACTGAAGACTTGGGTCTGGCTGTGAAGGGACCTTGCGTGGGGTGACTGATCTCAAACAGTGAAACAAAGAGTACAGCAATATTTGACACAGAAAACATAATGAAATAGAATTATGTTTGAGTGTGGGGATGTTATTGGATATATATACGTTCATGCGGGCAAACAGGCAAATATATGTTTACACTACCGTAGATAACAGTAAAGTCGCCACCTGCAGTGATGTCGCCAGCCGCCAAATATTACGAATTATAGCATCACTACTGATTTTTATGTACCACTGAAGATGATACACAGTAGTTTATATCATGACTGTATAATCTACCTTGTTTCAGCGTTGTTTTATGCTTTGTATCTGCGAGTATATACGATTTCAAATTTCCCTACTCGTTTTTTTTCGGGCGACGACGGCTGCGGTACGACACTCAGTAAATAAACACTAGATGGCGACTCTACTGTTGGTAGCCACTTGGTAGATATTTTTGTTATTTGTTCATTTATAGCCATAATATGACACAGATGAAGATACAAAATGACACAGACTCTCCAGATAGCCCCTTCTAACTTTCCTGAAATCATGGATGTAGAAATGTAAGTATCAACGCCACCACACGTCTGTAAACAGAAAAAAAAGTTGTCCTGGCGACTTTACTGTTATCTACGGTAAGATAATGTAAAAAAATGTGTTAAAAAAAAGAGTAAGGGAAATGAAAAGAAATAAAAGATTACACCTGTATAAAATGATTGTACATTAAAGACACTTCAGACAAACGATATGTAAAACTGTTTGTAATGTTTGTAAAATCCAAAGTCAAATAAATTAAAGTGTTTATTGTAGCTCAATAACGGCGTGTCTCATAAAGATAACACCTTTATCTGTATCTATTTATATCTATTGATCTTTTGAGGGATTATTGAAATACTTATCAAAATATATACAATAATTATCGCACTAAAAGATATAAATGAAGGTAGCTCTACAAGGCAGCAGATCAAAATAGTGGAAGTCTAATACGAATTTTTATTGACTTTGAAATACTAAACTAAATATATAAAATAATAACCGTACGAAAATAAATTAATAAAGGTAACTCAATACGGCGACAGTTCGGAATAGTTGATGTCTAATACGCATTACTACCAGGAAATTATTGTTAAAATTTCCCTTTGAGGTCAAACATCTACTAAATGGTGATATTTGTTTAATAGTGTTTAATAGTGTTTAAGTGTGTTTAATAGTGTTTAATAGTGTTTAAGTGTGTTTAATAGTGTTTAATAGTGTTTAAGTGTGTTTAATAGTGTTTAAGTGTGTTTAATAGTTTTAAGTGTGTTTAATAGTGTTTAATAGTGTTTAAGTGTGTTTAATAGTGTTTAATAGAGTTTAATAGTGTTTAAGTGTGTTTAATAGTGTTTAATAGTGTTTAAGTGTATTTAATAGTGTTTAATAGTTTTTAAGTGTGTATAATAGTGTTTAAGTGTGTTTAATAGTGTTTAATAGAGTTTAATAGTGTTTAAGTGTGTTTAATAGTGTTTAATAGTGTTTAAGTGTATTTAATAGTGTTTAATAGTTTTTAAGTGTGTATAATAGTGTTTAATAGTGTTTAATAGTGTTTAATAGTATCTAAGTATGTATAATAGTGTATAATAGTGTTTAATAGTGTTTAATAGTGTTTTTAAGTGTTTAATAGTGTTTTTAAGTGTTTAATAGTGTTTAATAGTGTTTTTAAGTGTTTAATGGTGTTTTTAAGTGTTTAATGGTGTTTTTAAGTGTTTAATAGTCTTTAATAGTGTTTTTAAGTGTTTTAAGTGTTTTTAAGTGTTTTTAAGTGTTTAATAGTGTTTGATAGGGTTTTTAAGTGTTTAATAGTGTTTAATAGTGTCTAATAGTGTTTTTAAGTGTTTAATAGTGTTTTTAAGTGTTTAATAGTGTTTATTAAGTGTTTAATAGTGTTTAATAGTGTTTAATAGTGTTTTTAAGTGTTTAATAGTGTTTTTAAGTGTTTAATAGTGTTTTTAAGTGTTTAATAGTGTTTAAGTGTTTAATAGTGTTTAATAGTGTTTTTTAGTGTTTAATAGTGTTTTTTAGTGTTTAATAGTGTTTTTAAGTGTTTTTAAGTGTTTAATAGTGTTTTTAAGTGTTTAATAGTGTTTTTAAGTGTTTAATAGTGTTTAATAGATTTCTTAAGTGTTTAATAGTGTTTAATAGTGTTTGATAGTGTTTTTAGTGTTTAATAGTGTTTAATAGTGTTTAATAGTGTTTTTAAGTGTTTAATAGTGTTTTTAAGTGTTTAATAGTGTTTAATAGTGTTTAATAGTGTTTTTAAGTGTTTAATAGTGTTTAATAGTGTTTAATAGTGCTGAACGCCGAGCTTCCAGGACTTCCTCACACAATGGTAACCTACATTTCCTTCCTGCAATCCACAGTCTAACATTTTAGTTAATAAATGTTGTGAAAAGAAAAGGAAACTAAAATGAGAATTATGAGTATTCCCGCGAGAACAATAAGAGACTTAAGTGTAGTTTTAGGTCTGCATTTAATGTTCGGGCGATGGCTGTTGGGCCGCGATTTATGTATTATTTGAGTCATAAGATTTCAAAACATACTATTTTAAGGTAATTACAGAGGTTTCCATCTATCATAATAATAATAAGAAGAAGAATAAGAATAGTAGTAATAACAATAAATATAAAATACTATCATATGGTTCTCAGATTGATGATGATATACGTACAAACAGATTGATGATGATATACGTACAAACAGATTGATGATGATATACGTACAAACAGATTGATGATGATATACGTACAAACAGATTGATGATGATATACGTACAAACAGATTGATGATGATATACGTACAAACAGATTGATGATGATATACGTACAAACAGATTGATGATAATATACGTACAAACAGATTGATGATGATATACGTACAAACAGATTGATGATGATATACGTACAAACAGATTGATGATGATATACGTACAAACAGATTGATGATAATATACGTACAAACAGATTGATGATAATATACGTACAAACAGATTGATGATGATATACGTACAAACAGATTGATGATGATATACGTACAAACAGATTGATGATGATATACGTACAAACAGATTGATGATGATATACGTACAAACAGATTGATGATGATATACGTACAAACAGATTGATGATGATATACGTACAAACAGATTGATGATGATATACGTACAAACAGATTGATGATAATATACGTACAAACAGATTGATGATGATATACGTACAAACAGATTGATGATGATATACGTACAAACAGATTGATGATAATATACGTACAAACAGATTGATGATAATATACGTACAAACAGATTGATGATGATATACGTACAAACAGATTGATGATGATATACGTACAAACAGATTGATGATGATATACGTACAAACAGATTGATGATGATATACGTACAAACAGATTGATGATGATATACGTACAAACAGATTGATGATGATATACGTACAAACAAACTTGAACTGATACTTCTGATTATTTTATACTTTATTTTCTATACCACAAAACCACCAGGAGTAAAATATGCATTTCGTTTAAATATACGAGGAGAAAGACATTATTTTTACTTTAGTTTCTATACTAAGAAACAAACAAGAGCAGATTTCGCTTACATTTACGAGTAAAAACATTATTTATACCAACATTAATTTCCCTTCGAGCTAAGATTATTCCTAGCATTACGTGTGTTGGTTTCTATGTAGGAAGAAGTGAGTGCTGAGTTGCTTTTAGAAACATTGCAGATCTTTAGGTAAACCGTCGACCAATGAGCCTTAACCCCTTCACGCCCCTTTACCTTTGATATATAAAAAATGGCCTGTTGTTAGCCAGGAAATTACAAACAATAACCTAATATATTAAATCACCACGTGGAAAAGGAAACTAAACAGATCATAAATATAATAAACAATGCTTATATTAATTAAAATCATCTAATGGTACCCAAATTACGATAGAAATTACGTTCTGGGTCTCACGGGGTTCAAGAATAGCCTCTCAAACACAAAAGAGAGATTTCAGACATCTCTTCGGGAATCCCAAGTGAAGAGAAGTGCAAACGTTGGCTTATTGCAATATAGAGATGAATATTCAGCGGCGCGGCGGTGTGATGCCGCGGCCCCTTGAAGGCACGGGGCGGCGGGCGGTGTTCCTGGAAGGTGAGACGCGCTCCAACCCCCCTGACCACGCACGCCCGCCCGATGATGGCACAATGATGATGATGGTGGTGATGATAATGATGATACTAGAAAAATGATAATGACGAAATTGATGATGATGATGACAATATAATATTAGCAAAATTAAGATAATGATGATGATAATTATAATAGATCCAAAATGTATGATAATGACGATGATGATGAAACTATAACAATAATGATAAAAAAATAGTTATACAATTTTTTTTTTTTTTTTTTTACATCTTGGCCTATAGCGCGTGTAGGCAGTGACCTCCAGGGGAGAGATGGTAGGCCCTGGAGGTTCCCTTGAGGGCTGTGATGGTTGGCCCTGGAGGTTCACTTGAGGGCTGTGATGGTTGGCCCTGGAGGTTCCCTTGAGGGCTGTGATGGTAGGCCCTGGAGGTTCCCTTGAGGGCTGTGATGGTAGGCCCTGGAGGTTCCCTTGAGGGCTGTGATGGTAGGCCCTGGAGGTTCCCTTGAGGGCTGTGATGGTAGGCCCTGGAGGTTCCCTTGAGGGCTGTGATGGTAGGCCCTGGAGGTTCCCTTGAGGGCTGTGATGGTAGGCCCTGGAGGTTCACTTGAGGGCTGTGATGGTTGGCCCTCGCCCGTGGTGGCACAGACAGGATTTTTATAGTAACGCCTGTGATTAGACTCATTAGAAGCTCATGCCCCACCCCCCCCATGTGTCCTCCGATGCACTCACAATCCAAGGTAGAGTTAATGGGCAGCATGTGAGTGTTCTTAGGCCACTCGACGGTGCAGAAAGATTTTAGTTTGCGTCGGTGATCGAACTCGGGTCACCGAGAACGCCACTCGGAGACGCTATCCACTCTGCTACCGCCTCCCCCATAAATTAATAAAAAATGCAATGGATTTGTAAATGTATTATTTGTGCGAAAATCACATCTTATTGTAATATTGTATTGCATTATGTAGGGTGGTCAAATCATTTTAATTATTCAGGAGCAATCTGGCTTGTGTTGAGTACCACTTCACGTGTTTGCGCAAGGGGCTTTTGTTTGAACAAATAAATATCATTATCATCATTAAAATATTTATTATTATCATCATGCATACGATTATTATCATTAATGCTATAATGGTTTTGAAAGTCATTACTACGACATATCACCGCTATTATTAACGCCGCTATTGTTAACGCCGCTATTATTACCGCTGCTATTATTATTACTGCTATTATTACCGCTGCTATTATTAACGCCGCTATTATTACCGCTGCTATTATTATTACCGCTATTATTAACGCCGCTATTATTAACGCCGCTATTATTACCGCTGCTATTATTATTACCGCTATTATTAACGCCGCTATTATTAACGCCGCTATTATTACCGCTGCTATTATTATTACCGCTATTATTAACGCTGCTATTATTATTACCGCTATTATTAACGCCGCTATTATTACCGCTGCTATTATTATTACCGCTATTATTAACGCTGCTATTATTACCGCTGCTATTATTATTACCGCTATTATTAACGCTGCTATTATTACCGCTGCTATTATTATAACCGCTATTATTACCGCTGCTATCATTACCGCCGCTATTATTACCGCCGCTATTATTATTACCGCTATTATTACCGCCGCTATTATTACCGCCGCTATTATTACCGCCGCTATTATTACCGCTGCTATTATTACCGCTGCTATTATTACCGCTGCTATTATTATTACTGCTATTATTAACGCCGCTATTATTACCGCTATTATTAACGCCGCTATTATTAACGCCGCTATTATTACCGATGCTATTATTAACGCTGCTATTATTAACGCCGCTATTATTACCGCTGCTATTATTATTACCGCTATTATTAACGCTGCTATTATTAACGCCGCTATTATTACCGCTGCTATTATTATTACCGCTATTATTAACGCTGCTATTATTAACGCCGCTATTATTTACGCCGCTATTATTACCGCTGCTATTATTAACGCCCCTATTATTACCGCTGCTATTATTATTATCGCTATTATTAACGCCGCTATTATTAACGCCGCTATTATTAACGCCGCTATTATTACCGCTGCTATTATTATTACCGCTATTATTAACGCCGCTATTATTAACGCTGCTATTATTATTACCGCTATTATTAACGCTGCTATTATTAACGCCGCTATTATTACCGCTGCTATTATTATTACCGCTATTATTAACGCTGCTATTATTAACGCCGCTATTATTAACGCCGCTATTATTACCGCTGCTATTATTAACGCCCCTATTATTACCGCTGCTATTATTATTATCGCTATTATTAACGCCGCTATTATTAACGCCGCTATTATTAACGCCGCTATTATTACCGCTGCTATTATTATTACCGCTATTATTAACGCAGCTATTATTAACGCCGCTATTATTACCGCTGCTATTATTATTACCGCTATTATTAACGCTGCTATTATTACCGCTGTTATTATTATTACCGCTATTATTAACGCCGCTATTATTAACACCGCTATTATTAACGCTGCTATTATTACCGCTGCTAT
>JACEEZ010011102.1:314251-316671 GCA_016584305.1 Chionoecetes opilio
TATAGAAGCTTTGCAGTTTTAATGAGTTTTCCAGGATGGTTGTGAGGACGGCAGGTTGACAGGGAAAAGTGGGCGTTGGGAAATGATGGATTACTGCAAGAAAGACATGACAAAGGCCACAGACACACACACACACATACACACACACCCACACACACACACACACACACACACACACACACACACACACACACACACACACACGACAAAGAAGACACGACAAAGGCCAGGCAGAAACAGTAAATACGTTTATCATTAGGTGAAAACGTGGATGTAAGTAACGTTTAGAGTACGAAACGGTGGGTACGTATCCTGAAACGTGGATGAAAGTGACGTTTAGAGTACGAAACGGTGGGTACGTATCCTGAAACGTGGATGAAAGTGACGTTTAGAGTACGAAACGGTGGGTACGTATCCTGAAACGTGGATGAAAGTGACGTTTAGAGTACGAAACGGTGGGTACGTATCCTGAAACGTGGATGAAAGTGACGTTTAGAGTACGAAACGGTGGGTACGTATCCTGAAACGTGAATGAAAGTGACGTTTAGAGTACGAAACGGTGGGTACGTATCCTGAAACGTGGATGAAAGTGACGTTTAAGTACGAAACGGTGGGTACGTATCCTGAAACGTGGATGAAAGTGACGTTTAAAGTACGAAACTTCTCAAAACAAGAAGACCTGTTTCCTTCCTTGTTCCTTGATTCCATTGGTTTGTTTTACTATAAAAGTGGAGAGATGCCACACACAGCACACTCTGAACTCACAACACCGATGAAAACAAGGGAGTAAGCCAAGACATGTCCATAGGGAAACAGACTCCTAGGAAGAAGAAAGAAGAAATAATTACAAAAGATAGAAAACTGTATAGGAAAACAAGGGAGTAAGCCAAACATGTTCACAGGGAAACAGACTCGGAGAAAGAAAGATGAGAGAGAAAGAGAGAAAGAAAGAAAGAAGAAAATGATTACAAAAGGTGGAAAGCTATAGAGGAAAATCCAGGTAGAGAATGAGAGTAAAAAGGAGGCTGAGGAGAGAAGAGAGGAGAGGAGAAGAGAAAAAGAAAGCTAGACAAAAAAGTCTAGCAAGAAAGACAAGAAAAGATTAGAACAGAAAGAAAGCTGTAAAGGAAAACCCAGAGAGAGAATGAGAGTAGAGAGAAACTGAGGTGTAGAAAGGAAAGGAGAGGAGAGAGACAAGACTACGAGAAAGATAAAAAACAACAATTACAAAAGAAAGGAAACTCTAAAGGGAATTCCAGGGAGAGAATGAGAGTAAACAGAGGCAGATATGAAGATAGGAAAGGCGAGGAGAAAAAGAAAGCTAGAAAAAAAGAGGCTAGAAAGCAAGAGACAAGAAACATTTACAAAAGATCAGCAAAAAAAGTTACAAAAAGTTACAAAAGAGCAGTAAAGAGAAACTGAGGTGGAGAGAGGAGAGGATAGAGAGAGAGAGAGAGAGAGAGGAGAGAGAGAGAGAGGGAGAGGAGAAGAGAGAGAGAGAGAGAGAGAGAGAGAGAGAGAGGAGAGAGAGAGAGAGAGAGAGGAGAGAGAGGAGAGAGAGAGAGAGAGAGAGAGAGAGAGGAGAGAGAGAGAGAGAGAGAGGAGAGAGAGAGAGAGAGAGAGAGAGAGAGGAGAGAGAGAGGAGAGGAGAGAGAGAGAGAGAGAGAGAGAGAGAGAGAGAGAGAGAGAGAGGGAGAGAGAGAGAGAGGAGGAGGAGAAGAGAGAGAGGAGAGAGAGAGAGAGAGAGAGAGAGAGAGAGAGAGAGAGAGAGAGAATGAGAGATAGAGAGAGAGAGAAGAGAGAGAGAGAGAGAGAGAGAGAGAGGAAGAGAGAGAAAAGAGAGAGAGAGAGAGAAGAGAAGAAGAAGAGAAGAGAAGAGGAAAGTGAAAAGAGAAGGAAGAGGAGGAGAGACGAAAAGGTAAGGAGAGAAGAGACGAGTGAAAGACGAGGAGAGGAGAGACAGTAGAGAATGAAAGGAAGAGAGGAGAGAAGCGACACAGTTGTAAGGCCACGAAAAGACAACAGTGATACCCAGGCATTGTTGGCAGTAATAATAAGTGGGATAAAACCTCCACGAGGCAGGAGGCGGTAAAGGGCCTGGCAGAGGAGGAACTAGAATATAACATACACACGGTTAGATGAGGAGCCTTAGGAGCGGTGGGGAGGTAATGGTCTCAGTGTGGGGGAATCGGTGACTAATTATGTAACCTGTGGAAGTAAATAAATAGCATGTGTAGGATAGGAGACAGGGATTGGAGGTAAAGGAGGTTGAAGAGAGAGAGAGAGAGAGAGAGAGAGAGAGAGAAGAGAGAGAGAGAGAGGAGGGAGAGAGAGAGAGAGGAGGGGGAGAGAGAGAGAGAGAGAGAGAGAGAGAGAGAGAGAGAGGGAGAGGGAGGGAGGGGGGAGAGAGAGAGGGGGAG
>JACEEZ010011103.1:0-12534 GCA_016584305.1 Chionoecetes opilio
GGGAAAAAGCGCACCTACCATATAACAAGACAGAAGAAGGTGTTTTCGAATTGAAAGACATTGCTCTATTGGCAAGCTTGCACGGGGACATATTGCAATTGAGCTAAATTCATAAGAAGTGCCTGACCACTTGCACAACAGGCCGAAAAGCTACTGCCCAGGATGATGCTAGAGATGATGAGGCCGCTTACATGGTATAGCCTTAGCTGAACTAGTTCATGTATGTTGACATGTTCATGTAGTTGCATTAATGTATATGTCCAGTGATGAAGACAGTGCTCCAGTCTTCAAACTGGCAGACCCGGGCTCAGCTGTATAAGGTCAGACTGCAGCAGCTAGGTGTTGTGGTGGAAAACCGTTTGCACACAACCAGGCTCAAGAACAGACGTTTTTCTAATTTTTTGATCTCCAAGCACACTCAAAAGGAAGGGACACAATTCAAGCTTTTGACAAAGACATTGGACCAGCACTCAGGAAGGCCTGTGATCACTATAGTGATGCCATGCATTTAGGGGGGAGATCGCAAGTGGTTCGCCATATGTTTGGACACAATATTATAACTTGATAGGTCTTTCCAGGTAAACTGGCCAGCGAGATCATGTGCTACCATCCCTATTGGCTCTTGTGAACACGTTCCTGGATGGGAAAAATATCAATCCCCAAACTACCATCGCACAAGCTGCTCTTACAATATCCCAGCTCTCCCTTACAAGTTCAGCAATGTTTCAACAATGTAAAACTTTTACGGAAAATGCGCATATTACGCAGATGCTGTACATAAGGGGAGCAAGAGGTAACCATACGCACTGTTGATACTGATGTGGAAAGTAGTGGCTGCTTCTTCATTAGCAAGAGAAATCATAATAAAACTGGGGTGTGGGTAGCACTTGGTACGGGGTCCAGGTTCAGGTGCATAAATATTCATAAATTGGTTGCACACTGACCCCAAGACAGTGTTCCACTCTACCCTTCTTTCACGCTGTCACGGGATATGACTCTGTGTCTGCGTTTGTTGGCAGTGGAAAAAAACTGAACTGGGGGAAAATTTGAAAAACATCCTCAGAGGTAACATAAAGGCCTTTGAGAAACGTTTTCAAATACCAGCTGATATCCCTGAGGAAACTATTGCATTGGAGGGAACGTTTTGTGGTCCTCATATATGACAGAACTAGTTACAGCATACGGGGTGAACGATGCCCGGAAGCAGCTTTTCCCACAGAAGTCGCGACCTTTTAGAGAGCTTTTCACACGAAGTCGCGACCCTTTAGAGAGCTTTTCCCAAACCCAAAACAGATAACACTAATACAGCACATCAAGCGTGCTTGCTACCAGGCCAAAATCTGGAGCCAGGGACTGGTATGTTTTCAGATGTTTGGACCCATCAAACTTGAGGTGGATGAAGGAAACAATTGGATGGCAGCCTCTTTTAATCTCTCCCGAAAACATCGAATCCGCATGACTACTCCCGTATTCCAAAAAGTAGAAGGCTGCCGTTGGCATTGCAAATGCAGGAAGCTGCCCTCAACAACTGCATTGTTTATTTCAGGAGATTATAACAGCACACGCTCTACAGTTCACCAACAAGTCCCCTTTAACTTGTCATTCTATGATTCAGACATGATTTAACACTAAAAACATAGACGAGAAATCTTATGGTACAAATCAATTTATTAATAATACTTTTTTGTAAAAATATAATTATCAATATATAATGTGAGTTTGTGATTGAATATTCATTTGTATATACATTTCTTGTACTTTGAAAGGGCGTGTCATTTTTTGATGACCTGAGGTCATGACCTTCTACGATCTCACAGGAAAATCCAGTTACCTCCACACCTAAAATTTAAAAACTTAGGGTATGTATAACACTGGTACAAAGCCATGCTTTACAGAAAATGCAAAATTTTTTCTGCTTATCCGCACACTACCGGGTTATAAAATAAAGCGAAGTGTTGGGGTTTTAAAAACACTTTGTTGAGTTTGCCGGTAAGTCGCAAAAATAAACCGAGTTAACAGGTAAATTAAGGGGTTGAAGTTTAGGGCAAAAAAAAAGGCAATTTTCACCTGGGAAAATTCACCCCGGGCACGAACGGGCTCTTCCCCCCCCTTTTAAAAAATTCAAAAGATTGCCCGGGAAAAGGTTCCAACTGGGCAAGGAGCCCCCACTCACAAAGACGCCACCACTCGGAACGTCCCACCTTCGCCTCCCCCCCTACCGTGCCCCCCAATCCCACCCCCCTTGGGTAAATTCTATCATCCGCCTTCAGGATGTCCGTTGGGGTCCTTTTAAAAACCCCCCAGGCCCACCACCTTTTCTTTGCTTCTCTCTTCCTCTCCTCCTCCTCTCTTCTCTCTCTCTCTCTCCTCTCCCCTTCTTCCCCCTCTCTTTTGGGTTTACGGAGGGAAACTGAAAAGGTTTTTTGGGTGTAAGTGTTGGCCTCCAAACTTAGGTAAAGGTTCAGTCCTATAGGGAAAATAAAAAAGGCCTGCAGTTTAAACGATTATGCGGGGGGAGATTTTAATCTTGGGGAAAATAACTGGGATTTAATCATGGGTGAAAAGGGGTGCAGATGAATTTTTTAAATTTAAATCCAGGAATTTTCCAAAAGCCCCAAAAGGACCTCAGGGAGAATACTAGAGTGAAAAATAAGACAATTTTACAAAGGGGGTCGGGGGGTTTTAGATAATAGCGACCATTAGAGATCAGTTTTTAGCTTAAAAATGGGGAATTGAAATTAAGGGCAATGGGCACGAATCCCTAATTTCAGAAAGGCCAATTATGCGGGATTAAGAAGACCCCTGGAGGTTTTTAAATAAGATTTTTGGGGAGGGAGGACAAAAAATTTTCCCAGGACAAGGCGGTCAGGGGGAAAAGGCCAAATTTGAAGGAAAATTGGGAAAGGGCCCCTGGAGGAATTGGCGGGGCAATATGGATGAGGTCGAGGCTGAGGATAATTAGGGGGGTTTGCCCGGGAATGGGGTCGGGGTGAGGGGGGGAAAATTAGGAGGTTAAAGGGGAAGTGAGGTGGGAGCTGAGGAGGTTTAACCTCTTTTTTGAAAGGGAATAAAATTGAGGACAGAAAAGAAATACCTTAAGGGAAATAAGGTCCAAAAGAGTGATCCAAAAATGGATGCCCACCAAGTTAAACACCACTTTGGGGAAAAAAAAAAAAACTTTTTATTTAAGGGTTTTCAAAGGCGGGTTTGGTAAACAAAAAACATTTAAAAACGTGATGGCGAGGACAGTGAAGGAAATTAACTCGAGTTGCTAAAAAAATTATGAGATTAAAGTACAAACAAAGCAAGCGGGACCCAAAAGGGTTCTATCGGGTTTAAAAAACAAAGACAAGGGAATTATTTGGGCCCTTAAAAGGGTCGGACAAGGTGAGGTCTTAAATACGGATGAGGATATTTGTGGGGGTCTAAATGATTATTTTTTAAAAGTGTTTTTAGGGGGGAGGTACCGACGATACCTATAGTGAAAATTTAAAAGGAAAGCGATGGGGAGAAACTCAAAGATATTGGATAACTGGGAAAATGGTAAAAGAGGGTAAGAAAAATGAAAACTTTAAAATCGCCAGGACCAATAAAAGTGTATCCCAGGGTTTAAAGGAATGCAAGGAGGTTTTTAGTGATCGTTAGGCACTTTTTAGAAATGGGTTTTTGGGGAATAGGCGGTGCCCTTTATTTGGAGAAAGGAAAATGTTGTTCCCCCATATTTAAAAAGGGGACAAGGACTAAAGTCAAATTTTCGACCCGAAAGTCTAACATCAGTGGTGGGTAAATTTTTGGGAAAATCTTTTTAATTGCAAAAACTTGAGAGCATTTAGAAAAACTATTTTGATAAGAAAAAGTTTCCCAAAGGGGTGGTCATGTCTCACCAATTTTTGATTTTTTTATAGGAAAGTTTATGAGGGCAGATAAATGAAAAGGATTATGATATAATATATTTGGACTTTTAGTAGGCTTTTGAAAAAAGTACCACACGAGCGACTTTTAAATAGGTTGGGGCTCTGGTTAGATGGGAAGGTTTTTTTTCATGGATCAGAGCTTGGCTAATAATAGGCAAAAAAGGGTTCAATTTTTCCAAATCTAAATGGGAGGGTGACAAGTAGTTCCCAAAAGGGTTTTTTTTGGGCCCTTATATTTTTGTTTTACTCAACGACTTGGTAGTGGGATTAGCATATATAGAAAAGTTTGCTTTGTACAAAATTTGGGGTAGGAAAATTATTGGATCAAGTCGACGTAAACTTTTTTTGGGGGAGACTTAGAAAATTTAACGAGTGGGCAGCCCAAGGGCAGAGGGAATTTAAAATTTTGATAAAGGGTAGCGTTATGAATGTTGGTAAAAAAACCCTGGTAATAGATACACCATAAGCAAGTTCGCTGAAAAAGTTTTCAAAGGTAAAAAAATCTTGGAGTGGGGTGAGCCCGACCCCCCGACCTAGGAAACTGTTTTTGAGGCCAAAAAATGAGTAATAGAGATTAGGATTCATTCCCAAAAGTGTTAAAGTAGAAGGCGGAAAGTTTTCAAAAGTTTTATTGGCCTAGTCAGGCCTCCCCCTAACATGCAGTTCAGTTTTGGTCTCCAAAAACCAGGGGGATATATGTTGTTAAAAAAAAGTGCAGAAAAGGGATGACCAAAATGATACGGGGGATCGTAATTTAGTTAGAGAGGGATTGAAGTTATTAAAATTACACTCAATCGAGAGACGCAGAAAGGGGGCTTTTCGATAAAAGTTTTTAAGTGGTAAAGGGATTTAAAAAAGGGAGGTGAAATTTTTACGGTTTTTAAAACCAGGGAGAACAAGAAGTAAACGGTTTTCAAGCTGGAAAAGCGTGATTTAAAAGGAAATGGGGGAAAAAACGGGTTCAAAATGGGGGGGAAATGAGTGGAATTTTCTCAGTAGACAGGTATTATGCGGAGTCTTAGGGAGCTTTAAAGGGGAGGGATAAATTTATGGATGGGGGTGAAAGGTGGATTTTGGTAGTGTTGGTGACAGGAATACCACGTGGGAGGCCTCCGGCCCCTTGTAGCTTTCCCATTTTTTTATGTTTTTTTTCTTTGTTTTTATGTTCTCTCTCTCTCTCTCCTCTCTCTCTCTTTTCCTTCCTTTCTTCTCTAATATATATAATAATAAAAATATATATATAAATTATATTAATTTTATGAAAAAATTAGTAGGTCCCTCACCCCCATTATTGCTTGCCGCCACCCGCTTGATAACTTTTAAAAAAACCGGCAAAAACCCCTTTTTCAAGTTTTAAAGTTCCAAATATTTAAAAAGTCCATACTGTCAAAAACCCCCTACAACCAAAACGCCCAAAAATGTCAAAATCCAAATGTCAAAACGCCAACATTCAAAACGGGGCCCATACATGCAGAACGTCCATACATTCAAAACGTCCATACATTCAAAACGTCCTCGTAAACGCCATACTTTTCAAAATCCATAATGTCCAAAAAAGCCCCTACATGTCAAAACGTCCTACATGTCAAAAAGTCCAACATGTCAAAAAACGTCCATCATGTCAAAAAAAGTCCATACATTCAAAAAAGTCCCATACTGTCAAAAACGCCATACATGTCAAAACGTCCCCAATTCCCAAAAAGTCCATACTGTCCCAAAAAGTCCATAAATGCAAAACGTCCATACAGTCAAAAAAGTCCCTACACAAAACGTCCCCCTACATGTCAAAACCCATACAGTCAAAAAGTCCCTAATTTTAAAACGTCCCTACATGTCAAAAAGTCCAACATTCAAAAAGTCCTACTGTCAAAAAACGTCCCCACATTAAACGGGGCCCGCATTAAAGGGATAGTAGTGTAGTTTTTTTATTTTTTTACAAACCCCACTTCAAAAGATATCAACATAAAACCCTGAGTAAAATAATAATAATTTTCTAAGTGAAAAATTTTCCCCCATTCACATTGGATGTTTTTACTTTCAGATCCACTACGGATTAACAGTAAAAGGGAGTACGATGAAAATTATCAAGGAAATATAATAGAACAGATGAAGCCTTAAAATTTTCCAAAGCGGAAATAAATATAATTTTATATTCCGCGAAAGTAGGGGAAAAATCCCTTTCCAAAATTTACACTGTATTAAGTCATTTAGAAGTTTTTCTCGTATAAATTTTCCACGTTCCTCCTCCTCCACACACCCCCCCTTTGCCATATCGAAATAAGGCATATTGGTATTTTCGGAATTTTTACATTTTTGGAGAAAAATTTTTTTGGGGCGGAAATCAGAAACCCCTTTTATACCTGCTGTTACTCCACACCTCTGTTAAGGCACCTTGTTACCTTTATTACGGGTTATGACGTGGTGCCGAGGCTGTCCCACCCGAAAACACCCCCCAAGGGAGGGGGGGACAGGAAACATAAACACAACGCTCTTTCATCGATCATAGGACACGGAATTTACGGATTTTTTTTTTTCCTTTTTTCCAAAGGGCTGGCCAAGGGGAAACAAAAAGAAAATATTTGCGGAAGGCATTAAAACAATTTTGTTTTTTGACATTGAAAACCCTTTACACTTCTCTCTGAAAAAAAATTTTACCCCCCCGGTTCACAAAAAGTTTATGATGATAAAAGGGTACATTTTACTCGAGATGAGGGATTTTGGGGTGTCGTGCTAGAGCGGTTAGGGGAGAACCTAGTTTTTTGAAAAAAATAATTTGGGTTATTTTAACAAAATATATCTAATCAAAATCTATTTTGGTAGCCCCGGGGAAAATTTTTAAAATTCAATTTGATGAGAGGGTTAAAAAAAATCGCAAATTAAATCGTTAGGGGGTAAGCGGTTTGGTCCCTGTCGATTGAATTATTTTTTAAAAGGCGGTTTGGGCAAAAAAACATTTAAAGGAGTATTAATTTGGGGAAAACTCGCGAAAACCTTTGGGTCCACCAAAAAATCAGTAGACTCCGACGTTTGTGGGGTTGTGAGTGTGTTTTGTGTTTGGGAAACACCCCGGAACACGGAACGTGGTCTACCCGAGGCACTTTGACCAGTGACCAAAGACAGCAACAAAACGATTGGAGTTTTCAATCACATGTTGTCACTACTACTGTTTATACTCTATACAAACTAATACTGGGGCCAAGGGCCCACAAAACACTTGAATTTTTAATCTACACAACAATACCCAGAGTATTCGTTTTTTTAGTGGAAAACGTTATCGGAAGTTTTCAGGTTTTATCACTGCACATACCCCCCCCCCCCCCAAAAACTTTCCTGTTCAATGGTCGCTGCGTTCTTTTCCCCGGGGGAAGCCCTGGGAAAACAAGGGGGTCACCACAGCAGGGGGAGCGTGGCGTCGCCAGGGTTGGCAGCTAGGAATTAAATATGCCTTCCAATAATTTAATATATTAAACATATTATTCAATTTTATGTTATAAGAAGATAGATAAGATAGATGGATTAAATAAATGACAATTGGCATCGGTGCATAGGAGGAAAAAAGAGACGTAAAATGTCTTTGTAGCATGGTAACAGATTGTTGCATCATGCTAGAAAAATACATGACATATAGGCTCTATATCAATTAGACACATAGGTCCTTCTTACTTATAACACCAACATCGCTCGGTCACCTACTAGGCGCGTCCTCGCACGGTCCTATATACATGTACCTAACCATGTTAACAATCATGTATTTCCATGGTTTTGTCGGATATTGCCCTTCAGGAGAACATACAAAGATAGGGCTTTCCGAAAGCAACAGCAAAGTGGAATTACTATGAAGATGATGATTATGATGGCCATTACCATGGAAGGAAAATGGACAGTCGGGTTAAGGTAGACAGGTAAGGAGTCCTGTACAGCTGACTCCAATTCTGAGAAGTAGAGAAAGTAAGCTCATAAATGGTTATTAGTGACAAATCAATGCTCGAGAAATGTATGTACTCAAGCTGTTTAATAGGGAAGAGTTGAGCAGTAAAATTAGCTACAAACCCTTCGTGCAGTTTATCAGGAAAGCTGTATAAATAGTCATAGCGCAAATAGCAAGCAATAAGAATTGCAAAGTGACCCGAAACTTCCTGATACACAGCACCGACCGGACATACTACATACACATAGAATTTTTGTGTAAAGAAGAAGTAGTGATGTCCGAAGAAAATTATGTGAAAGAACGGTCGTGAAACCAAGTGGGATATATAGACACAACGATAAGGGCTTAGAAGTATTTCGCCAGAGTTAGCACCACTTCATAAATACCCCCACTGGTTACAGGTAAGAAGGCAAAGAGAGAGATGCAGGGCAAAAATAATAGTTTAAATACTCTGTAACGGCACCCATCTAAATCAGATTTATGCGTCCAGTTGCGTCCCGGGTATACGCTATATCAATTAACACGCTCAGTACTTGATTGACTCAGATATCATATATAGTTTCTTTCACTGAAAAAGGAAATGGTTTCAATTTTGTGAACTTCAAACACATGTTCTGATTGAAAAGGAAAATGTATAACAACGGCAACCTGACGTCAGCGCACTGATTCAAGCAGAGTATTTGAATAATATATTGGATACTATTTAAATCAAACAAAGGTGTTAACTGTTGTAACTATTTTTGCCTATTTCTAAGGCAATGCATAAAATCTTAACAGGAAAGAGTGCATAAGTGATCCTTCCACGCGCTGCGTCTACACATTTAATAGTATTGTTTCGTTAGTTCGTATAAGAGTGTAACCATATTAGTCAAGACCTACCGGAGTGCTTGATATAACACAGTAAAAGCTCGGTTAAAACTCAGCTCGGTTGTTATTATCATTGATTGACTTCATCAGGTGTTCGTAAAAGAAGCAAGATCTAACACTTGGCTTTCAAGCCTGGCAATATTTTCTGCATTTAAATGGACGAGTTTGTTGTTAGAGGAAGCCAAGAAGGTTAGTTAGTTGATGGTATCTCTCCGTTCTTCTACATCCTCATGTCATTGCTGTACAAATAGCATGCGCGAAAGCTGTCCAATACCGTCAAATGAACCCCCGTTTTGTACGGTTAGTTACTTTCAACCCGTCAGATAGTTTTTCTAAGGCCAGGTTGACTGTCATTCAGGAATTGCACCCAAGCATACATAAGTAAAATAAAGTGTCCAGTGTACGTTTCCGGAATGTCCTTCTCCAGCTGCAAGAGAGCTCCGTTCAGTTGTTCCGTTACCTCCCTCAGTCTACCTGGACCATCCACCCAAGTAGCATAGGGGTAACGCACCCACAAAACCTCCACCCACCAAGGTAACCCTTCCCAAGTGGGGCGGTTAGGGCTCCTGGCTTGAGATTGATGCAGGTTCTAGAGCCAGAATGCAGGATTAAGAGGAAGTGTGGACAAACACTGGAACAGAAAAGCTATAATTTACGAGGGCGTAAATCATAAGCATGAGTTTGGTTAGCAGGATAATTTGATTGTAGTGTCTAGCCACGTAGCATTGCATAGTTTTGGCAGTTTTACTACTAGTACTCCTGGGGCTGGGCCTGAGTTGTATGCATATAACATGTATCAGGGAAAACCCATTTTTATTATGTAGTATAGGTCCTAGGCTTAACAAATGAATTTGGGTTCTCGCTCGAAATCCCTATAGATTTTGCCAGTGGGCCCCAAACGTTGCCCGTCAGGCGCGAAAACCATATCGGTCTTATGGCCATTTCTTTAGTGATTTTGACAAACCTTTTTAGGTTTTGAAAAAGGTTTCAAGAGTTTTTTTGGGCTGTGAGAACACGTTTAAAACAATTATAAAAACTATATGGAATCTCTATCAAGTGATTCCAATGTCAATCGAAGGAATCGGACCATGTTTATAAGACTATAGTTACCTACTACCAAAGTCTTTGCTAACTACCATCACTAGCTTTGATATAGTTTGTGAGTGTTGTTTATCAATGTGTTTTCAGATATTATTTAACCCTTGTTTTATTCTCTTTCCATTTCAGATTGGACAGACTAACATCCTGATGGAAGCGGTTAATCTTAGCGCTGCGACTGATGCTGCAGTTGAGTTTGATGAGGAGCTTTGTATTATTTGCCAAGGTACACCCAAGACAAGCTGGTGTGTACCCACATGGTGCGATCATATTATATCCGCAAGTGAGACACGACAAGATGCGGGTGCTCGCAAGGTTGAAGAAGTTGACGCCTGGTGCTCTATTCAATTATCATGTCAAATTCGGGCTACAAAGGTACACAAATAGCACCAAAATTGCCAAGAAAAGGAAAAAGAAAGAAGCATGAATCATCTGTGCCCTTGGTGGTGAGCGTCCACCCTTCCCAACCCTACTACAACGCGCAGTCAACAGCATGCGAATACCGCCTTGTGTGGCACCTGGTCGTGCCATGTTTACCATCAGTATACATGCGTAATGTGGCAACAAGTCAGTCACCGTGAGTTCGCCAAATATCGCATCTGCTAGAGCAAACGAGCAAACAGTTCCTAAATGCGACCGTCTACTTCAAGGATGATGTTTCCGTCGAACTTGGGACCTTCAAGACGAACATGCCTGTCTATAGCTTGATATTTATTATCACAACCAGTGTACTAGGTGCAAATACATTCAGCAATATGAACGCTCCAGAACTCTTTGTGCCCCTGTACAACTCAATGCCAAGCAGCGGGTGTGGAATGAGATCGTTGACGAGATGAGCTGGGTTTGATTGCTGGCAAGGGTTATGAACTTTCTACTATTCTACCGACCGGATGAACAGCCGCCTAGGAGATGAAGGTAATGTCCAAAATAGGGGAATGTGAAGGTCCTCCTCTACAAGTAGTTTCAATGACCTGATCGACTTTTCTTTCTCAATTCTGCAAGAAAATGCCTCATGGTATTCTATGTGCTGGGTAATGAGGCAAATGTACTTGCTGAGCGTATCCGATCACCGAGTCCTCATGCAAGTCGTAGCAGCTCAAGTGCAGTGCAACAAAATCTGGGCTCGGAAACGCAGCAAGAAGTTGTTCAATTAGTTTAAAGCCTCTTCTACTCAGCAGATGAGTGACCTTGATGATTCATAGAGTCAAGAGGCAAGGGAAAACGAGAATTTCAAATTCTGGTGTCAGTACTTGTCTCGATTCCAGGTGGTCCTAGATCTTCTTCGTGCTGACAGAGAGGGTTCTTGGGACCTCCATCTCGATGCCATGCAGCGAGCACTGACGAATTTGCCACCTGGGACTGCACAAACTACCTTCGCTGCAGTCTAACCTTGAAGACTGCAGAAACATGCCTCAGGAGGTTGGGATGAGAACTTTGCCCGAACGTCACTCCATCTCTGTGAAAGACAAGCCTGGTGTCTTTACAGCAGTGGGGGGTGACCAAAAGCTCGAGGAGACAAAAAACTTTTCCTCAAAATGTAGTGACAGCATCATTGGGCATTGCAAGCGGAAACAATTTGTCGCACAATGGACCTGATTCTTTCACGAGAAATGGGTGTGAATAACTTGCTTCGGGGAAATACAGGTGTTCATGAACACAAAGTCAGAAACCCTATGTACATCATGAATTTATCCCAATCCTACACGGACACGAGCGAAGAAAATATCCAGAACTGTGTCCGCTTTATTGAGGAAAGAAGGGTCCTTTCCCTTTTTCACCTGTTTTCCCAATGAAGCGCACAACTTTGTAACCAAAAAAGTCATGCCTGAAGACGTAAGAAGGGATTTGCTGAAAGCGTCAGACATCGGAAAAGAGGCTTATGAGCGTTTTCACCATGACGCTTCGTCACGAGGAATGTACGACTAGACAGTCAGATCAGCCATCGCAAGATCCGGACAATGATCAGCATAAGGAACAGCAAGACGAAAACCGACTGGGAAAGCAAACTATAGACAAATCAACATCACAAAAAGCTATTGACATTGCTCGACACACTCATTCCACGAGGAGCTTCAAATATGTGTTGTAATCCCATGATTTTGACGCCGACGGCTAATGACCTACCCAAAAAATCTGCTATACTGAGCTTGGGCTTTTCCGACTGATTCGATACGCAAATTTGCATCGGATGATTCGCTTTTTATCGACGTCATGGCCCTGGTCCGCCAGT
Source organism: Chionoecetes opilio (assembly GCA_016584305.1). NCBI lineage: Eukaryota > Metazoa > Arthropoda > Malacostraca > Decapoda > Majidae > Chionoecetes > Chionoecetes opilio. The sequence goes on from JACEEZ010011103.1 coordinate 12,038, forward strand.
ACACTTCTTGGGGGAGACATTCGGGCCTGTACACCTCCAAAAATTTTTGGATTTTACCCTTTAACACGGCCCCTGGTCTATGTCTTTGCATCTATTCTGGAGAGCCTTTTCCCCCAAAAGACCAAAACATGAGAGAAGGAGTGCTGCATATTCGATTGTTGAACTGAAAACACCCCTATCTCCATTTTTTTGGGGGATCTATCCCCTCCACGATGGGCCCAAATTCTGGGGCCATCAAACAGAACAAGATGATGCTGGAACCTTTTTTTAAAAAACTGCTTTGGTCTTGTCAAGGACTTTCCCCACCCTACTGTCGGAGTCAGCTATCAAAGAAAGGGGGACGACGGCCATGCCTTTTAAAAGACAACAGAAAATACTTCCTGAATTGTACTCAAATAGGAGGGGGAGACTTGCGGCAAGTTCTCCCCAATTTGGGGCCCCTTTTTTTCCCCCCACTTTTTGGGGCCCCCCCCCCCCCAAAAAAAGGGAGGGGGCAT